>OX451215.1:168004267-168266829 GCA_949628195.1 Phasia obesa | reverse complement strand
ATGCAAACAATCATTACAAATTTGTCTTGATGCATTGGGTAGCGAATAGAAAAATTTAAAGATGTATTAAAACAAAAACAACACATACCGACATTTTATTATTTTGTTGATATTCAATCCTTAGGTTTTGCAATTAAGTTATATGGGATAACCTGTCCTTTTATATAATTTTATTCTTTAAGACCTTCATATATATATATATATATATATATATATATATATATATATATATATATATATATATATATATATATCTTTCCAAATTAATTATTTAAGCTTAAGTTCATAATTATAAAGAGATAAAGAAAAATTAGATACTAGCAAAGCAGAATGCATTTTCTAGACAGCTACGTCCGTCATCAGTACTCTTCGTATCGATCTACCCGGTAGTTTCAATTGTTATTAATTTTCTATTTAAACAAACTTAACAAAGAAATAGAATCTGAGAAATTTTAATTTTTCATAATATTTCATAGAAGATATAGCTTTTTGAAATTGTTTTACACTTGTAAACTCTGATGACGGACGTAGCTGTCTAGAAAATGCATTCTGCTTTGCTAGTATCTAATTTTTCTTTATCTCTTTATAATTATGAACTTAAGCCTAAATAATTAATTTATTAATTAAAAAATAGTTCAAATAAAATTCATAAAATTTCTTTCCTCTGAAACATAAATCTACCGGATAACTTCTGACTTATAACGAATAATAAATCATGTTAATAATTTAAAGCACAGCAATACATCTATACGAGCCATAGATTTGTTCGCATATGAACAAAAGTGTGGAAAAGTAACAAACAAATTCCACAATTTGTTCAAATTCATATGTTTATTGTCAACTGTTTACAGAAAAGAAAAGTTGCAATTTTTTATTGACTCACTTGGTGGAATAAAAAAAAAAACAAAAACTTTTTTCTATAAAAGCTAAAAATACCTTTGACAACAGGATGATGAGATATACACTCCCTGCCACATGAATAGGATCAACTAACACAATGTTTTGAAAAGGCTATATCTTCTACACAAAATTTTACGAACTTAATTTTTTTACTTTTTAAAGGTAATTTAGTTGTTATTGAATACTGTAAGAATTGGTTCTAATTGCTATATTGGATTGCTATAAGAAGTGTTTTCCCACATTCAGAACATTTTTGTAATCTTACTTGAAAGCTTAAAATAAAAATGTTTCCATTGGGTATGGTATAGTTTAGTGTAGGCCACTCCAGTTTTATTTATTTGCATATTGTGTGCTCATACAATTAAGTCATATGAAAAAAAAGATAGTTATCACATGAATATAGAATTTTTTAGTAAAGCATGTGTAGATATGTATGTACTTTATTTCTGATTTTAAATATTTATAGTTATGATTGTGGCTAAAGATAGTTATCACATGAATATAGAATTTTTTAGTAAAGCATGTGTAGATATGTATGTACTTTATTTCTTATTTTAAATATTTATAGTTATGATTGTGGCCATAGTAATAAATATTCTGAGTAAATCTCAATATCTGTCTATAACGATTCAAAAAATAAGGCCATATACATCAAATTACATCAACTATTGGTCACCCTTTAATTTGTAATTTTAAATATTTATGCTTTTTATTTTATAACGGTTCCAAAGATAGGGTCATATAGGCCAAATAACATCAATATATGGACACCCTTTAATTTTCAATCAGTCCGTCTCTAACGGTTCAAAAGTTTGGCCGTATACACCAAATTAAATCAACTATTGGAATACCCTTTAATTTCCAATTTTATATTTGTTGTTATAGAGGACTAAGAAATACTGATTATTTATAAATTTCAACTTTTTGTCCATAAAGGTTCAAAAGTTTGGCAATATACACGAAATTACATAAACTATCCGGACACCCAATACTTTCTAATTTTAAATATTTATATATGTTAGTTTAACGGACATAGTAATGGACATTCTGTCCACTTTTTCAGTCAACGTTACAAAAGATAGGGCCATATTGGCCAATTTACATCAATATAGGGACACCCTTTAATTTCAAAATATAAACTTTTTATAGCGGACTTAGCAATGGATGTGCTTTGCAAATTCAATTAAAATTGTTCAAGATTTTGGTAATATTCATCAAATTACATCAACTATTGGGGCACCCTTTAATTTATGATTTTATATATTTATACTTGTTATTCTAACGGAATTTGTAACATAATTTTCAAGTGTTTCTATATAGGTTCAAAAAAATAGGGCCATAAATGACAAATTACATCGTAACCTTTTCAAAAAGCCAACTTCATGTTCGAACAAGAAATTGTTCAACGAAGAACAAATTTAGGCTCGTCTAGACGTTATGTAAAATGTAACTTACTGTAAAATCTTCCAAAATAACACTGCATGAATGAATCTTAGGTAAATAACGTTCACATCTGTAATCCTCTAATAGACCATGGACTAGCTGCAACCAAAATTCATATATTTCGTCTTCCATTAAGCCACAAATACGCTGCCAATATTCCGAATTGGTATTCGAAGAAGTTGTTTCTAGCAATTGGTGCCAAGTTTCTGATTGAAAAAAACACCTTTTAAAATTTGGACAAAGTTCTACTAAGGCGCAACAACATCGTGTAATAAACAACAACGACTGGCGGTTACTGGGATCTAGCTTAATACCCTTTACTTTTGTTATAAATTCCGTAATATGTTGTTGAGCTGTATCCCGCAGAAATTTCACTAATTCCTGCTTATCTTCCAGTTTTGTGGTGGGCTCTTCTAGTAAAACATCCATTTCTTTTATTATGCCCGATAAATTTTTATCAAATTCTGTGGCAATTGTTATGATTTGGGCGTTGTAACCCTTTGATTTCATTAGTAATTTCTTCATTTTAAAATCGTTACTTAAAGCTTGATCCAAACTATGTGGTAAGTCCGATGGAAATTCTTGCCATAAGGAATATTTTTTTGAATTTAACAGGTCAGGTTGCTGTAAAGCGCTCTTTATAGAAATAAGTGTTTCGTTTGTAGTTTTCGACCAGCTATCATTTATAATGTTTCGTATACGTTGATTTATTAATGGAACATATCGTACTTCATAGAAATCCAACGATTGCGCTAATTGAAACTGGGTAGAAAGGGCATTTAGGTTAAGTTGCTTTCTTAAACTATTGGCTTCTGCTTTTATCTCCTGAATACTATTCATATGTAACACTAAATCAAATAGTTGCTGAAGTTGATTGTAAGCAATACGTTTGGTATCAGTAAGAAATTGTTGTAGTAATAATCGTACAGCATTATTATTAATGGCAACAGCATCAAATTTAGGCTTGAAGTTTAGTATTATATCAGGCAAAAGATGGGCAAATTGTACATCGTCATTATCCATGCGGACAATAGTTGGTGGAGCATTTGGATCACAATATTCGGAGAGTTTTGTAAACAAAAGACCATCATCTAAAATAAAATTAGTTGAAAAATCAAACATTATATTTTAAAGATATAATTATTTGACTGCATACCCAAAAAGCATTTGGCTACCATATCCAAACTTTCATTCAGTACTCTTAAGCTAGATAAAATTCTTTCTTTTACTCTTTCACTATCGGCATTTAAACAATTAAGAAATGCATTGCATCGCAAATTGAGGAACGTTTTTAAGGCACTTTCTAATGTACATCGCTCTAATTGCAAGAGTGATAAAATACAATCAACAGTAAGGTCTGGCCCTAAGTTTTCTCTTTCCAATGCAGCAATTATTTGCTGTTTAATTGTCAAATGAAATGGTTTTATAATTTCCCATTGCTTTTTAGCCACTGGTAACTTTTGCATTAACGAATTACTTGAATCTAATTGTAGTCCGGTACTTATATGGCGACTAAATATGAAAAGTTCTGTAGCGGGATAGTAATGTTCACGATCCAATTGCGACCATATTAACTCCGGCAATGAGGTTAACAATTTTATTTGTATCATAGTGCTAAAATAATAATTAAATTGTTTATTGGCAAATCGAGTCTTTATCTCGCCGGCATTATCAGTTTCGGTTTTAAAACCCAACAATTGCTGTTCATTGAGATTCCTACAATTTGCATTAACATTATCAACTTGTGTGATCAATTCTTTCGTAGATTCCTGCATCGCGGTAATGGTATCTGCTGCCTTAAGAAGATCCCGGTAACGTTCGCTATTATAATTTTCATTTATAAATTATTAAATAATTAAAATAAAGGAAACTGGAAACTCACCCTACCATTGTTCGAAGTTCTTCTCTTTTCTTTTCTACTACTTCCTGTATTTTTTTGTGTATATTATCTATTTCACCCACACTATGTTGCTCAAAAAGTGTATCCACATTAAGATTTAACAAATTTAAAGTAGCCATTTTTATATAAGCAAATAATTGTTTTATTTAAAAATTTATTTCAATAAGAATTGTACTATTCTGACACGTACTTTTTTAAACAGCTGTATTAGTTCTTCTTCTACAAATTCACAATAGCAATGTAAATACAGGGGACAAAAACCGTTGTCGTTCCTTACCTGGAGTCTACACCTGATGGATTTATATCGTGACGAATGACAAATTTATATCATGATGGAAATTCATCTCGTGTAGACTTTATTTATTAGCATTTCATCAGCGTTATGATATAATCATCAGAGCTCATGTACAGATAATTATATTATGATGTAAAACGTAATTTCAAAGGAGATTTTTACACTGACGATTATTTTTTATTGCAAAAAAAAAAAAAAAAAAATGGGGCAAAAAAAACGATAATTTTTAATTTATGTCACAAATTTTTTAAATAAAAAGCAATTAATATTGTGTGGCAGGCATAAAAAAGAAAATTGTTGGTTTCTTTTACGAATTTTAAATATATATTTAAGGTTTATTTCATATCTTAACCACGGCGAAAAATTAAAAATAATTCATCATAATAATAATGCATCAACGGCTTCCCCTATGTATTGGTATTGATAAAAATTTGACAGTGGCTTCGCTTAATGAAATATTTGTACATAGAGGGCCTTCAGCCGGGCGTAAGAATTTTCTCCTCTTTGGTATCACCAACACCGGATTCGCTTACTAAAGTTTTCTATAGTATGACCAACACTGGCTTTGCTTACTAAAATTTTCCTACGTACTATGTATAAATGTTTGTCAAAAAATGTCATCGGTTTTAATGGGTTATTTTTTTAAATTTTAGGACCACCAGATAGATATTTCCAAAAGCACTGAAATGATATCCATATTGACCCAATTTCTTAAAAAATGTTGTATACAATCAGAGTTTTATATGAAAAGTTCAGAGGCCCATAGCTCGGAAAGTAAGAGCGACCGCCATTTTTTTATTTCACATTTTTTATTATTTTTTGATC
Organism: Phasia obesa; assembly: GCA_949628195.1. NCBI lineage: Eukaryota > Metazoa > Arthropoda > Insecta > Diptera > Tachinidae > Phasia > Phasia obesa. Next base: position 168,261,466 of record OX451215.1, on the reverse strand, counting down.
TCTATCACCATGTATTTTTGTATTGATTTACTAAACTACATTTGTTCCTAAAATTTGTAAAAGGAAAAATTAAGGTTAACCTTTTGTTTTGGAGTTATGGTCCTCCAAAATTTCTATGTATGTTACGGAATGAGGTAATGGGTGCATCGTAGGAATGGTTATTGACTTTTTAACTTAAAATTCCATTTAACACACTATGCTACTTTATTATTATTATTTTTGTGCATTGCCACTAACACAGCGTTTACACTTACAATGCTGTTATGACAATAACAATACAGCCACACTTTCTCACATGCACACTTTTCAATTGTCTGAATTACTGTCTTGAATATTTTGATGACAGAAAATATAACAATGATTTGACGTATGCCGACATTATTTCAAATGTTTGTGTATAAAAAAAAAACAAAAAGGAAAAATCAAAACTTTAAGGAAATGTCATAATTACTGTTTCTATGCCTAAGCTACGGAGACAATTTTTAGCAGTGAAATAGATTTATGCCGGTATATCGATGAAATTACGTTTACGTAATGAATAACTGAATTAAATGCTGTTAACAAAATTACAAGCGTGTGTACGGACTGTTATTGTGATTGATAATTCAACAAAAATTACAGCTGATGGAGAAATTCAAAGCCAAGTTAAACAATTGCCTTTTTTATCCTTTTAAAGCAAAAGTATTACTAAATATCTATAATTAATAACTAAAATAGTAAAAATGACACTAGTACTAAAGGTTGATTGTCGGGCGTGTAATCGCCAATGCGGTGATTACAAACATTTACTAGATGAGACGGTTATTGACGATGAATCCACTACATTGGCTGCTTTGCTTAACTACTGTACCACATTGGAATGTTTTGGCGAAAATCGTGAAAGTGGATTGCCCGAACACATTTGCAATAGCTGCGTGGAACACTTATTACAATCATATCTTTTTAAAGAAATGGTATTGCAAAACAATCGAACCTACAGGGAACGCCTTCAAGCTCTGTCGGGAGAAAAACAAGCGAAGGAAGAAATTATCGAAACATTTGGTGAAGATGAGCAAATTGTGGAACAAGAAATTGATGTGGGTGGGGTAGAAGAAAACATTGAAGTTGATGAATATTTTTCTGAAACTGAAGAAATTATTGAAAATAACAGTGTGGAGGGAGAATACGAATACGAAGAATGGCTAGAAATAGACGAACCTGAATCTGACAAAAAACACACAGAAACGCAAGATTTGGAGTCGAAAGAAAAAGCTTGCGTTGAAACCGAAGACAATTGTAAAGAAATATTGGTTAAAAATGAGGTGGAAGTCGAAAATTTTGAATATATTTTAAGCACCCTAAATGATAGTGATACTGGCGAAGAACTCAAAGGTTTTGATGACTCTAAGAAAGTTGAAGACAGATTTAAGAATTGTGAATTAGAGGAAAATACAACTGACAAAGAAGACTCGAAAATCGTTAAAAGAAGATCTATAAAGGTTATTTGAAAAAATATTTGTGACAATGTTTTATACTAATTAATACCCATATCTTTTCAGACTAATACCTTAACTGAAGCTGATCTAACTTGTCACTACTGTGGAAAAGTCTTTGATAAAATGTGTCGATTAAGAGAGCATGTCTATGTTCATACTGGCGAAAAGCCTCATGTATGTAAAATCTGTGGCAAAAGATCTCGCACAAAAACACATTATAATGTTCATATGTTAACTCACAGCGACGAAAAACGCTACAAGTGTTCCATATGTGGACAACTATATCGTACATCAACAAGTCTGCGAGTTCACGAACGTAAACACAGCAATATACGACCGTATGCCTGCGAATTATGTGATAAGACTTTTCATACGTCTGAGCAGAGAAAACTCCACTTTATGCTTCATACGGGAGAAAGGCCATTTATTTGCGGTACATGTGGTAAATCGTACCGTGAAAGTCATTCCCTTAAGGTGCATATGATGTCACACGAAAGTGTGAAACCGTATCAATGCGAAGTTTGCGGCAAAGGTTTAACTCAAATGTCGGGCTATAAACGTCATATGCTGTTGCATACTAATGAATATCCCTATAAATGTGATATATGTGGACGGCCCTTCCGTATTTCAAGTAATTTGGCGGCACACAAACGATTGCATTTAGATGTGCTACCATATCAATGCACAAAATGTGATAAAGCTTTTAATAATTCCACACGCCTGAAACGTCACATGCTACAACACGAAAGGAAAGATGATGACTTCAAACCAAGAAAGCAACGCCAAGCAAAATCCATTATTGTAGATTCCAGAATAGCAAAATCAAATGTTGTTGAGATTATTTAGAAAACCAAATTTTAAGCCATTATCTTATTACGTTAAATGATATCTATTTTTATAAAACTGATTTTGTTGTTAAACAAAATAAATTCTAATTTAATTTTAAATTTGAGCACAATTTATTTTATACAGTTGATATCCAATATCTATACATATAATAAAACAGTAAGTTATTTCCTGTCTGTCTGTCTGCGTTCGCATCACGTAAGAACTACTGGATAAATGTTAACAAAATTTTGTGAGGAGGTACCTTAGTATCCTTATTTAAATATAGGACTTTCTTTTCGCAAATACATCTTATTTCCAAGAGAAAGTTAAAAAAGCAGTGAATGTACGCAATTTTACCGATATGGATGAGACCCTTTATATAACGTAAATACATAAACCATAACTGAAGCACTAAAAAGTAATTGTCTTTGGTGTGGATTGCTTTCAAGCACAAAATATTGCAAGAACGCAGATGAAGTAGCGGGCACAGCTACTAAATAATATATCCAATATATACTATTATAGACATCAACTGCTTCGAAACTTAAAAATTACCGGTATGATATTTTTGTTATTTTGTACATTAAATAACGAAACGTTAAATACCTACATAAGGTACTTTATGGTTAAATACTAATATGTATGTATATCATATGAGTTTTCTTTTGATGCGATCTTTAATTAACAGCGTATCGTTATACAGAATGTAAGGAAAACCTTAACATTTGGGTCTTATTTAGAATCTATTTAGAAATCTATTTTAATTTAGAATGGGATACTTCCAACCATATATATAAGCAATTTAATCCTAATGGTGCACCAGCTAAATATCCACTTGATATACCAAGATCTTATCTAACTAAATACATACGTTTAAGAATAGGTCACTGTCGTTTGACACACCAACACTTGATGGAAAAAAGACAACAACCACAATGTAATTTCTGCAGAAGGTCTATACATCATATAATTAACGAATATCAGTATATTAATTCTATATGTGTAACAAATTTAATGTCTCATTTAAAACTTTATTGTTAGTTACATCAAAAGAAAACATATGTACAAGGTATATTTATTTTACTAGGTGGTGGCATCCATACAACAAATACAACAATACCAGAACAACATGGCATTTTGTTGTTGCTTTGTAGTTCGAAATTTCAAAAAACATATAAGAAAATTGAGAAGGCGTGTATGTGTTTTATTGCTTTCTCACTTCTACACTATAAAATTTCTGAACACACAACTTTTGGCATGTCGAACTACTAAATCAGCTGTGTGGAAGACACTACCTAGTAAGATAAATATACCTTGCATATGTATATAAGGTTGTTAACTTGTTAAAAATGTTGAAAGGTTACAAACTTTCAACAATTTAAACTTAAATTCTCTTTTTGATTTTGACCATTTTCCTTTTTAAACATGAGCTGATGGCATTGGTTGCTAGAGCTCTTTTTATGTAACTTTGTAATAATTAATTATTATTAAGTTTCTTATTAAATAAATAAATAAATATTTTACATTTGTTAGATCCAAGGCATATTCATCAGGTAGCCTCACTACGGAGGAGAAATATTAAGGCGAAAATTTCCAATTTTTTATATGGAATTTGACAGTTAAACTTACAATTTTTCCCCTTTAATGGAAGTTAAACCAAGGCATATTCATTAGGTAGCCTCACTACGGAGGAGAAATATTAAGGCGAATATTTCCATTTTTTTATATGGAATTTGACAGTTAAACTTACAATTTTTCCCCTTTAATAGAAGTTGAACTATCAAACTACATATAAAAAAATTTAAACATTTTCGTTGAACTCACAATTTTTCCCCTTAAATGTAAGTTGAACTATGAAACCACATATAAAAAAAATTTTATAATTTTCGCCTTAATATTTCCCCTTCGTAGTGAGGTTACCTTATGAATGTGCCTTGGGCTACCTGATTAATATGCCTTGAGTTGAACTATCAAACTACATATAAAAAAATTTAAAAATTTTCGCCTTAATATTTCCCCTTCGTAGTGAGCAAGGCACATTCATAAGGTAACCTCACTACGAAGGGAAAATATTAAGGCGAAAATTATAAAATTTTTTTATATGGAGTTTGATAGTTCAACTTACATTTAAGGGGAAAAATTGTAAGTTCAACTGTCAAAATCCATATAAAAAAATTTATTATTTTCGCCTTAATATTTCCCCTCAATAGTGAGGCTACCTGATTAATATGCCTTGGTAGTGAGCAAGACGAATCCAAGGTATATTAAACAGGTAGCCTCACTACTGAGGGGAAATATTAAGGCGAAAATAATCAATTTTTTTATTGGATTTTGACAATTAAACTTACAATTTTTCCCCTTAAATGGAAGTTTAACTATCAAACTCCATATAAAAAAATTTTATAATTTTCACCTTAATATTTCCCCTTCGTAGTGAGGTTACCTTATGAATGTACCTTGGACGAATCCATAACAGGTGATTGCAGCGGCGAAAAAGCTCATCATATGCATGAAAGCGAAAAGTCAAACTCCATATAAAAAAAATTATAAACAAAATTTTCTATATGAAATTTGACAACTGCAAAGAATGCGAAAAAGCCTGAATTCGCCCGTGCAATCACCTAGTATTAATTCGCCTTGGTAGTGAGGTTACCTGATGAATATGCCTTGGTTAGATCTTTCAATCGAAAATTTTTAAAATTTTGAACAAAACAAATCAATTATTTTTATAAACTTAAAAAAAAAATAATAAAATTAAATACATAATACAATAATGCATCATCTAATACAGCGCGGTAAAGTACGCTCACAGGTGATAAATGTGCCTGAAGGCTTTCCCGAGATACTATCTGATATAACACGAGAGGTGTTGCGATGTCAACCGACAACCGAATGCTTATGTCAATTTATAATTGATTATCTTCATTCAGTGATTGTTGCACGAGATAAAGCGAGAAGTGAGTAACCTAAGAATAATTTCATTAATAATTGTATTTATTTGAATAATCTTTTTGTTCTCAAGTTGCTAAATCTATAATTGATCGAGCTTTGCGCATCGTTGACGAACTAATTGCCGATATGTGCATTTGTGAAATACCCAAAGAAAAAGCAGATTATATGTGCGAAGCAATGGAAGAGTGTTTTCGACGTTTTTTGGCTCAACGACGCTGTGAAAAGGATAAACATAAGGAAGTTGTTAAATTTAGAGAATTCGATATGTTAGACGAACTGATAAAAAAATGTAAATTTACTGATTATGAGTTGAAAATTTCCAAACCTGTTATTGAAGAGGCGTATCAGAAGTTTGTAACTGCTTATATGACTGCTAGGGAAGTAAGAAAGAAACAAATTTATATGGGTATAATTTTGTTTAATTGTTTTTCTTTATTAAGAATTTAGATGGCACAGATAGTTTATATCGATATTTCCGGGAACGCGAAGTTATTCGAATGGAAGAACGTTTAAAGAAAGAATCAGCTATTAAAATACAGGTTTGTTAAAATATATGTACATATTCATATTCGTTAAAAAAGTTATGTGGTGTCTTGTCCGTTTTTGTCATTCCGTGTGTAATTTCTACAATATTCATTTCCGACCCCATAAAGTATATATGTATATTTTGGATCCTTATACATAGAAAAGTTAATTAGCGATGTCCGTCTGTCCGCATAAGTACCAGATCGTCGGCATACGCAAACGTATGGACGTGTATAGACAAGGCCATCAACGGTAATGTTCCACAAAACAGATGACAAAACTCCTCCCTGCGGGCAACCCCTGACTACCCTACCCCGGATTCTTGAACGCCCATTTTTGAGATTTACAGCTCTCGTCTTAAACATAGCGTTGATCCATTTTATAACAAAGGGTTCAACGCCACGCTCAGCAAGAGCATTTTTCAACTTCGAGAAAGAGATTTTATCAAAGGCACCCTCAATATCCATAAAGACGGCCAATGCAGCGCCATCATTGAGAATTTCTCTTTCCACGACTCTGAAAAGTTCATGCAGAGCGGTTTCAGTAGACATAACTGCTCTATAAGCATGTTGGTATCTACTCAAGGGACTATCCGTCAGCGTGTGGTTCTCCAGGAAGTCGGTCAACACCCTTTCCATTGTCTTCAATAGAAAGATGTCAGACTTACTGGCCTGAAGGACTTGGCTTCCGTTTAGTCCTTTTACCCGGTTTGGGAAGAAAAAATACATTAGTTTCCCTCCAAGCCACCGTTATATAACCCGTCGCTAGACAGGCTATGAATATTTCCCTAATCCGTTCAAGAAAGGTGTTTATACCCCACTGTAATAGTGTGTCTGCAATGTCGCAACCACTGTCTCAGTCATCTGACCATCGCTTTTGCGAATGAGTCCAATCATGGAGACAGGGTCTTTAGATACTATCTTCTGTATTCTACATACTTCAGATATATCCCTCATATTAGAGCAGAATTCCCTCCACGTACTCCGTTTCCGAAGACGTATCGGTCTCTCCAGCTCTTTTTTCTTATCCTTAAATTCGTCCCATGAGTTTGAATCTCTCTCCCTCATGTAGCGATTAAAGGCCTTCCTTGAGTTCTTTTTCATGGATTCAAGTTCACCGTTCCACCAGGGTGTCGGATCTTTCTCCACTACTGTCAAGGGACAAGAAAATGTGAAAGCCCGCTTGACTGAGGTGTTTAAAAACTCCACAGTACGCTCGATTTCGACCGTGTTACGAGGTGCTCGGAAAGGAGCACCTGATATTCTTCAGAATTCTTATGCCTTTGCGAACCTTTCTCCGTCTTCTGTCAAACAGAATGTCGAACCGGATAGCTCTGTGGTCAGACATGGTTAGTCTGTCCGCGACCTTCCAGCCCTTATCCCTGTCTAGCATATTGACGGAGCTCAGGGTGATATCGATCACCTCTGCCCTTCGTGAGTCAACAAAGGTGGGTTCTACCCCACTGTTCAGTACCAGCAAATCGCTCGTTCTACAAATTCCATAGGGAAGATAAGCTGACGCAATAAGAAATGACCCCGATCCACTGCCTATCATTACCACAGTAAGATGCGGCGAGCAGAAGTGCCGCATAGGTACTGCTTGTATACCATTCCGCCCATTTACCATCTGTCTGTGAGTGGAACAGATTGGCGGTTTGTTGAGACAAGCCCCTTAAATTGTTATGAACAATCCAAGGTACTTGTAGCAATGCAATATCCAGCTTATCCTCATGAAAACAACGCATCAACATCGCTGAAGCTGCCTTGCTGTGATGAAGATTAAGCTGGTAATAACGACTTGCGAGGTCGATTTTGTGTTTATTTTGAGGTTAGTAAGGTTTTTCTGCTTTGATTTGTATTAAAGGCCTTAATATAAAGCAATACATATACATAGAGATAGCCAATAGACCCACAGGGTGCCCACTGGTAACCAGGAGCAGTCAATATTTTTACAAAAAAGTTCTCAAAAAAATTTACAAACTATATTTAGCAATACTATGGTGAAGGGTATATAAGATTCGGCATGGCCGAATATAGCACTCTTACTTGTTTAAATTTAATTTAAAATGATTTATTTTATTTGTGCATATCTTTAAAATTATATTTAATTATGTTTCAGGCATTCTTCCGCGGCTTTTTAGTAAGAAAATCGTTATTTACAGATGAAGCCATTAAACCTACTCCTTCAACTGAAGATGTGGAAATTGATAAGGAGCTTTTGGAAATGGCTGCTCTTAAAATACAACAATTTTACCGAAAATTTATAAGAGACGTAAAAGAAACTGAGGTACGTATGTGCTATGTAAACAAGGTTTGCGTCGTTATTAAAAATACATTCTTGTGTAGCTAAGCGGTATCTTATTCTAAGAGTGTGTGAAAAAGACAAATAGTTATTTTTTTATATATTAGCCAAATCCTATCAGTTGTCAAAAAAAAAAAAAACGAAAATTTTAATGCTTTGCATAGTTTTTAATATTCTATTAGGTGCAAAAACTGAGCTATCATTTCTGAAGTTCAAAGCGTTGTTGCGAAAACTGATTTTTATACATAAGTACATACATATATTTATGGTTTATCGCATTGCCTAGCACCGGCCACTACTTCCTCTTTAGGCATACAAAGGCCTCGGTAACTGGTTACCTTTTGAAGTCATGCGAACTAGTGTGCGATAACAGGTTTTACGAATTAACAGCTGAAGTTAGAGTGCTTGCTTTAAAAATTAAATGAGGTTCCTTAATTGTGTAGTTTTTTTGCGTTTCTTTGGTCTTATACCTTCGTTTTATTAAAGTACTGTTTTATTAAAGTACTGTTTTTTCTAAACAGTACTTTAATATTATTTTTTAACACATTCATTCATTTATCCATGCAGCAGTCACAAGATCGAGCGCCAAAATGATTTTCGAACTTAGCGGCCAAAAAAACATAGATTTCATTTTTATGTCTAGTGTGACTAGTTATAACTGAAAATGAACGCATGTGTCCTACAATATAACAGGCGAGATATTGGAGATATTGTATCCTATAAAATCTATTAGAATTCGAAATCTATTAGAGCAGTGGTCAGCAAACTTTTCTGTTTTAAGATTACTTCTGATACAATTTTTAGTCTATTGGTATAAACTCAACTGGGACGAATGAGGATCTTCGGACAGTACAAAGAATTCGACGAAAAAATTTCATTGCGTAAATTCGTCGATTATAACACAACTAGGGCTAAAAAAATTTAAAGTAGTGGGAACACTTATCCTTTATATATTTAGAACCTTTCACGCCAGATTGTATTAACAATCAGTCTTTTACTTCCTCGATGATAGTTTCACTGTTTTCCATTTTTATTTGAATTATGATAAAATTACACAAATAAATTAATCTATACATCTATAAATAAAATAAAATAGTTACTCATTTCCTTCTGTCTGCTTTTCATTTGTGTTCGCATCACCTAAAAACAACTGGATGGATTTAAAAAAAAAAAATTTTGTGAGGAGGCACCTTAGCATCCTGATTCCAATATAGGATACTTTTTTCCGAAAAAAATCTCATTTCCAAGAGAAAGTGGAGATAAAGTAGTGAAAAAATGCAATTTCCGGTTTAAAGGTACTGAAATTTTCGGTTTAAAACTGTGATATTTTAAACACGGTTGCAGACCTTTTATTTTTGAAAGTGGGATGTTTTAAAGACTATTGCGGAATATTAGGCACCAATTGAATAAAATTTGTATTTGATTTGTATTTTTACTTTGTGACAATGTTATTAAAATATTTTAAACACCTTTTTCGGAGCTTAACAATAATTTTTAGGTTTTTTTTTATAAATTTTAAAAAATAATCGTAATTTCATTTGAAAGGAACTGTTTTTAAACCGTGTTGTCTTGTTCACTTGTTGACTTATTATTAATCTATTACAATTTGATATAAATAACGATTCGATACATGTCGAATAGCATAGCTTACTCGACTCGTAATGAATTTGTTATTCCATACGGTAATACGGAAATACATAAACCATAACTGAAGCCCACGACGTGGCGGGCATAGCTAGTTTATAAACCATCAACAGAAAAAAAACACAAATTGAAAGAGGTGAAATTTTAATATAGAATAAATATAGAAGAAAATTATACAATTAAAAAATTTTATTTTAATTGTTAAAAAATATATTTTTTAATTCATAAATAATTCTTTACTTTATTTACTAAAAGACTTAAACAATTTAAAAGAAAAACGGGCACACTGCACCAATTTGGTCGTCGTTCGTCGCTATAAGAAATAGAAATAAACCTATCGCGGAGGTCGTTACGCACGACGAATTTCGTCGACGCATTGATTGTAAGTATTTCCATATAAGAATATTCGGAACGAAAAATTCGTCGTTCGTCCCAGTTGTCTATGGTATAAAGATAGAGCATTTTTTAAATCATAATTAGTATGATAAAAAATAAACTATAAAAAATCAAATATCCATTGCAACAAATGCTAATATCGCCTTTTAATTGTTTCATTGCATTATTGGCTATTAAGTCTACTCTACGAATAACAGTTCTAGCCGATAATGACATGGAATTATTTGTTGATATTTTTTTTATTATCAAAAACTGCAAATAACGCATCGTCAGCATGTGTTCTTCGAATGGTTCTTTCTTTACGGACAACATTTTTATTTAGCTGTCTAAGGCCAATTATTATAACTTTCCTTTAGCTAAAGTTAGAATTTTGTTGAAGCGATAAATAGTTTTTCGTTATTAAAAGTAAGCTAAAAACCACTTTTAACTATCACGTACTATAAGGACAAGTTATAGCAATGAGCATTATCCTCATTATTATAACGAAAAACTACTTATCGCCTCAACAAAATCCTAACTTTAGCTAAAGGCAAGTTATAATAATAGGCCTAAAAGTATTCTAAGCTGGCCTTTAAAACTTTTTTTGTTCAGATATTAAACAAAGCTCCAATTTTGGTTAAATTTGCCGATCGACTAAGAAAAGCTTGAAGATCGACCAGTCTACGTTTTGCCGACCACTGTATTAGAGCTTAAGGCCAGGATTCACTATCCTACACGATCGAACGGTTCAATCACAAAAAAATCTCAAAAAAAAAAAAAAAAATTCTGCTCTACTCAAAAAAGGGTTTCAAAAAGGCGTTGTAGGTCCCACACTATCATACAAAAAAAGATTTAACTCTGATCGCATGGAACACAATATTTTATTAATTTTTTCAAAAGATTACCAAATCGTACAGACCTGTCAAAAGCTCTGTCAGACACATACTTTTTTAGCACATGATATTTTTGACAGATCTTACTGCTGAGTGTGATGGCCTTTAAGAATTTATTCACAATCTGTTTTCTGATTCTGATACATACTATCTTTGGTTAATGGTACAAAAATAAATCTTCGTGACATTGTAACTGCTGTCTTTGTGCTTCACCTCTTCTTACTAAATCTCTAAAATTAACTAATTAAATTTAGTATATTTCTCATTATCTGTTCAGCTGTAATATTTTTTATTGATTATTTTTTCTAGGCGTAAAAGAGTCCTAAACCATTTACAGGTCATTGTCATTATGTTTTCAGGACAATTAGAACTCATCTTGTTTAATACTAAACATTTCAAGCCAACGTAACTACTTCGTATAATGGAGATAATCTTTTTTGTTTTGCCAAAATTTCGTAGTTCGGTCCATGTAAACTCTCTATGTATCGAATCGAAAACTTTTTTGTAATCTATGAGCAGTATATATAGCGAAGAGTGCATCTCCACTGCTTGTTAAATAATTATCCTAAGCGTTTTGATATGGTCAACACTGGAACCATTACCTCGAAAAGCGAATTCTTTAGGTTACAGTTTATTCTCGACTAGGGGGATTATTTTCACTAATACTTTCATGATAACTCATAGAATTGTAATACCTTTCCAATTATTGCTCCCAGTTGCATCACTCTTTTTAGCCAATTTAACTGATTCCTTGCAACCACTTTAGTAAGACATTCCGCATTTCATATTTGTACGAAAAATGGTTTTAGTATTGTTAAGAATAATCCGGGATTCAATTTTAACACTTCTGTTGTCCACACCCGCCGCCTTGCCATTCTTTAGCGCATTAATGGCTTCCACAATTTCGAGGTAGTAATCTGCATGATATTAAAAATAAACTGTCAGTCCCCATTTCCTCTTCTATAATAGGTAGAGTATACAAATTTCCGGCGAGGTTGACAACTGAGTAGGCTATGTAGAAGATATATTTAATTGATTTGAACAGTGTATTATTCAAACATTTTAATTAACATTTTTTCTATTTGGTTAGGCTAAAAACGAAGAGGTAAGTGTATATTTTTATTTAGGAATGAACTAACCAGTTTTAAATATGAGTGTACATTTGCTTTGAATTCAAGGCTCAAGACCCTTGTGCTCCAGCTTCAAACTTATCGCTTACAGCTCGCCCACCTGGTCATCATGATATCATTGAGGAAAGTGACAATGTAAACAAAACACAAACTGATCAAAACAAAGATGAAAATGTGATAATTCCAGAGGAAGCTACTACCGATAAAAAGGATGATAAAGATGATGTTGTTTTTGTTGAAAATGAACAAAATGAGTTGAATAAAACTTTAGAAGCTACTGCTGAAGTAGAGATTACAAATGAAGTTGCTACAGAAGCAGAGCCGACACAAGCTGTCGAAATACCAGATGAAAATTAAAACGATTACTTTTCAATTTTCCATATTTTATATTTTATTTTTAATAATCTCTTTTTGATTAAATTAAAAAAAATGCAATTTAACTGTATACAATTCCAGTTGATTTAAATGATTTTCAGAATACTTTTATTAATCAGCTCATATTAATGCAGAATTTACCGGGCGTAGTAGTAATTATGTCATAATGAGAATTAGCAGCTACAACTTTGTAAAAAAAAATTAATTAGCTGTTTTCAAGAACAGTTTATTTATTTATCCTTGGCTAAGCAAACTATATTATAAAGACAATAAAGACTGATTAAAAAATAAAATAAGATAAACATTATTTAAACTTTATTTTTTAACATTTTAATCCAACCCAAAAAAAAAATAAAATTGTAAAACAAGGTAAATTAACAGATAGAAGATCCCATGAAAGCATTTTAAATGAAAAACATTATTCGAGTGAGATAAAAGTCTATGGCTTGATATTGCGACGGTTGTAACAACAATTATAGGAATCAGTTTTATGCGTGTTCCACAAACGATACAATTTAAGGCCCAACTATAATATGCATAAGCTGGCTTAAGCTAATGTCAAAAAATGAACGAAAAGTCTGTCAAATGCTTAAGCAACTTATTGAAGACTTTTAGGTGGCTACAATGTTCTTATGTAAATGAATCTAAACACTATTATGACACAGTTGCACATTTGTTTTATTCCTACTTTTGAAAAATAATAATTTTTTTCCAAATAAATTAAATTTGTTAACTAAAAGGTGTTAAATAAACATATTTTATACAACTAATACCATTCATATACAAATTAATAATTACTTTTAATAGATTTAAGAAATTTCCCAAAAAATAATTTAACATTTTTTGCTGTTTGTGTAATTTTGGCCAAAGTACTAAAAAAATACAGCGGTGTGCATCACTCAACTCATGAACAATAAAATGCTCTTTTTTTAGGATTCGTAAAGTAGCTCTGGGTGGAGGAATACGAGCGCGCGTCATTGTCGTTATCGTTTAAAGTCAATCAGGCCGTTCTTGTTGCTAGGCCTTCGAGTGGTTTACGTCTCACTCTCGCACTGGTTGATTGGCTTCCACGATTAGCTGTACTTTAGTACAGTTAATTGGTGGTTGCATTAATCAGCCATGTGCAATCGTTCTGGTTATCGTGTATAACCTCAATATTACAAGGAAAATTAATAAATGAAAAGAAACTTAAAATATATAATGAAAATAATAAATAAAATACATATAAACTAATTTAAAAGAAAAGTTTACAAACTAACGAAAACTAAAATAAAATATAAATATATATAACATAAATTAAGTAAAGGCTTCACTATGGACTTATACGGGTATTTTCTGTAATCCGAAACCGAGTGAAATTGAATCCGAATGAAATTAATTAAATTGTCATAACTTTTAAATCTTACAACATTTTGATATTATTTTTTATGCATTTGATTAAAGACCATTCACATAACTTCCTTGATTGCTAATGTTTTAAAATAATAGGCGCAACTAAGATATATTTTTCTATAAAAATTTATCTGATTTCAATTTCACTCGGTTTCGGATTACAGAACATACCCGATTGTCTCCAGAAGCCTTTTTTCCATCATACTGCCGTTCTAGGTTGAACGACATAATTAAAGAAGAAGAAGCTCTTTTTTTAATTACGATTATTATACAACGCCTCCTTTTTTCTTATAGAAACTTATTTTTTTAAACATTTTATATTAAATTTAGATGTAATTTGTTGTTTTTACATATGAATGTACATTCATATGTAAAACATAAAGCATAAACAGCTGTTACCGTACGGAATGTGCGATCGGTTTCGGACTTTGCTTAAGCAAATGACATTTGACAAAACTCAACGAAAAGTGTTGTTAAGTACATTATAGTTTGCCACATATGATTTGTATGTAATTGCACAGTTGCTTAAGTTTCCTTAAGCTAGCTTATGCATATTATAGTTGGGCCTTTAGTGTGCGATTTCATGTAGAACTTCATTTAACAATCCAGCTCTCTCAAAGTAAGATGGCGTTCAATATTCTCGCGTATGCTACAACTGACTTCGTCCGCAAATAATACTTAACATTCACTGTTAAGTGCAAGGTGATCATAACATTACTAAACGAGATGCATACAGACTTTGCGACGTGTTGGCAAAACTTGACAAAAACAATCAAAACTTTTTGATGTTTCGTACAAGCGCTACACAACTTTAATGCAATCAGCTCAAAAACGTTATAACTCATGTACAACTCGCGTACAACCTACTGATTCCTAGAATCGGTTGTACAACCGTCGCATCATCTATGGCTTGCTGAAAGACGAGAGGTACAAGCTTCTAACGGCTCGCTATTCTGACAACAGAAGATGTTGCAAACAATAATGAGAAATAACTCTATTTATTAAAGGAATTATAATTTGGGAGTTTCTTGACGAATGAGAACAGAAAACCCGTTTTTAACATCCCCATAGAAAGCAAATTATGCACCTCAAAGAAGGCATTAAAGGAAAGAGAATATAAAAGTATATCACTAATACCCCAAAGCTAAGTGGCTTAGTTTTCGATATGTTTATAGTTTATATACAGTTTACAGAGAACCAAAATGCTGAAGAATATCATTGATATTCAATTAACTCATATTCACTGCCGACCGACTACCACAAAAAAGAAAGACTTGCAACCAATGCTATCAATATGATCCGATAAATCATTCATAAAAATAACAAATAGAATCGGACCTAAAACAGAGCCTTGAGGAAAAACGGAATTAATCAAAGTATATCAAATGATTGATTATTGTCATTAACAAACTGAAAACGGTCAGATACATACGACAAAATCAAATAATTTTTAACTTCCAAATCATAACAGACAAATTAAAAGAATTATGGCAGGCTTAAAGTCATCTGGCTGGTCAAACAATAAAGACGTGGTACTATAAACAGGACGAAAGGCGAAGGAACTGCACTATTCCGTACAAACAATAACATCTGATCTTTCATAACATGTACAACTAACTGCCTTAGATAATACAGGCAGAATAGAAATAAGCCTTATGACCTGATAGGTAAGAATATAAGACACGAGGATAAATAGCCTTGAAAAAAAACGAATTAAAGATTATGGTTAAAAATTATATCGGTTATTGACCGGTAAAGTATATGTCTATTGTTATATATATGTATATATATTGTTGCTCGCAAATTATCTGGCTCCAAATTGGCAAATTCTTGCAAGCCGCATTCTCATTATGATATTATTTTTGCGCCATCCGAGAATTAGTTTTTAAAAATATTTTGAAGGGGATCTAAGTAAATACTTTCAGTATTTCACAAATTACTTTATACATTTCCTAATATTGTGGAGAGATGAAGAGTTATTAATATAAAATCAATTTATTTGTTTGACAAAAATTAATTATAATGAATATTTAGCTATATTTTGCTGCAACCAATCGGAGAACTCTGAAACTCTTGTATAAACATCGGGTACATCAAAAACTCCACAAACAAAGAATCCATATGACACAATTCCAACTTGTTGTGGTCTATTGCCGGTATACCTTACAAGAGGTCCGCCAGAATCACCCTAAAAAGAAAAATACAAATCATTAGTATTAAAAAGACATAACGTATAAAATATAAAACTGTTTAATTGGAAATTATTTCATTGGTACACAGTTCTGGCTGTAGCTCTAGTCGAGCTCTACAAAAACACATTTATTTATTTTTAATAAATTTATTATTCTTACATATTTGTTACTACTCCATAGTGACAAAAGAATATTTTTTTTTTTACAAATGATTATTATTTTTTACAAGAGATTATTTTTTAAGGAAACGGGAAAATATTTTTAGACACTAGCAGAATATAAAGTATTTTCAAAATCACATACAATGAAATTTGTAGTAAAGCTTGAGTTCGTTCTATTCCTTCTAAGAAAGAATAAATTAAATTACAAATTAGGTGATAGTATTAAAGAAAAATTGGGAAAATTTAATTTTTAGACACCAGTAGAGCGGAATGCACATTTTCTAGACAGCTACATCCGTCATCAGCACTCTTCGTATCTATCTACTTTGGGTAGTGTTTAGTTGTAAGCATCACATATTTAACCAACCAAACTCAGATAAAGGAATACGAGAAAACTATATTCAATCATCAATCGTCAGTTGGTGAGAACGAAGTCTACCACTACCTAAAGCTTCCCTCTTGTTTTAATATTTTTACTTTAATATTTACCACCTTATATTTGTTGTATTTTCTAGATCGCTACATCCTTCTTTAGCAGTCTTCGCATCTATTTACTATGGGTGATCTTTATGGTAGTTGTAAACATCATATATTTAACCAACCATTTTCAGATAAATAGGATAAATTTTATTAACTTCACAACATGATTCCATCCCTTTGTCGTTAGTTGGTTAGAACGTAGTCTACTATCACATAAAGCTATCTTATTTTTGTGTTTTCTTTATTCATTACCACCTTTATTTAATGTTGCTTTCGTCAACCTTTAAAGTGGTTTTACACGACGTGTATTTGTCATATGACTTGTCACTTTTCCATGTGTAAATTCTAAACACGTCGTGTGAACCCTTTCAAACATAATATGTGTATTTTCCATGTGTACAATACATATGACATTTTTCATTTAGAACGTGTTCTATTTTGATGTGACAAAGCATCTGAGAGCCCGTAATGCCAACTTGATATTTTGCTATTTAAGTTTTTTTGTGGTACCAAAAGCACAGAAAGCATGGCAAAAGCACTACGTTTGTATCAGCTGTGGATGGCAATACAAAACCTTGTGGCGGAAAATTATATATTATAGGTTATGTCAGATGTAATTACACTTGTACGTTTGAAAGCAAAAACTATAAACCGTATGTAAAATGCCTATTTTGACAAACACATGAAATTACATATGGGTTATCAAACTGACAAGTCATATGACAAATACACGTCGTGTAAAACCACTTTTAGTTAGCAATAAAAACAACTTTTGTTTTACTCCATTATTATTTTTCAGTTGATATTTGTATACACCCAGAAATAAATAGGCATTACTAAAAGAATTGCTTGCTACATAATGACTTACTTTTGGGATTGCCAAATTCTATTGCTCGATTACAAAGCACATTACTTTAAACTTCAAAAAAGTAAATTGTAATTCAACTAGTTCATATAGTTTAAAAGAGAATGCTTTGAAAATATTACAAAATATGTCATTATTTCAAATCAACAAAAAAGTATTTGCATTACATTTTACTGCGAAATATATATTAAGAAATCAATTCTGAAGAACTGGTTATTTTAGACTCACGCCTTGTTAAAATCACTAAGGTGGAGTTTTTAGGTTAGAGTTTAAACTCAAGTTTCCTTTTTAATTAGCTTATCTTATACTGAAATTAATCCAATATTAATTGAAGTTGATGTTTTTAGGTGGTAGTTTAAATCTTGCAGTATTATCATACTAAACAAAAAATATGCAACATTTTTTTACAAATGTCATCATTTTATCAAAAGAACAATGTCTTGTCTCGAGAAGCATAAAATATTGCTAGTATTTAATATACATAATTTACAGAGAGTTTTGACATATGTATGTATGTATATGCATGTTCGTGTGTTTTTATTTCATGTTAGCTTAACCCATAGATAACACGTTTAAACTACCAACGTTGGCCGCTAAAACTACTAAATAAAAGAAGTTAATTATTATCTTAAAAACTAAAAACAAAGATTAAGGATGACTAAATCTCAGATCTAAAAACCCGTTCTATTATCCTAGAGAAGTTAATGATTTCATCGATAAGCTATTTTTATAAATTGTCAATAGAGTCTACAATTATATAATGGGTGATTTTTTTGAGGTTAGGATTTTCATGCATTAGTATTTGACAGATCACGTGAGATTTCAGACATGGTGCCAAAGAGAAAGATGCTCAGTATGCTTTGACATTTCATCATGAATAGACTTACTAACGAGCAACGCTTGCAAATCATTGAATTTTATTACCAAAATCAGTGTTCGGTTCGAAATGTGTTTTATCGACAAATTTTGTTCAGCGATGAGGCTCATTTCTGGTTGAATGGCTACGTAAATAAGCAAAATTGCCGCATTTGGAGTGAAGAGCAACCAGAAGCCGTTCAAGAACTGCCCATGCATCCCGAAAAATGCACTGTTTGGTGTGGTTTGTACGCTGGTGGAATCATTGGACCGTATTTTTTCAAAGATGCTGTTGGACGCAACGTTACGGTGAATGGCGATCGCTATCGTTCGATGCTAACAAACTTTTTGTTGCCAAAAATGGAACAACTGAACTTGGTTGACATGTGGTTTCAACAAGATGGCGCTACATGCCACACAGCTCGCGATTCTATGGCCATTTTGAGGGAAAACTTCGGAGAACAATTCATCTCAAGAAATGGACCGGTAAGTTGGCCACCAAGATCATGCGATTTGACGCCTTTAGACTATTTTTTGTGGGGCTACGTCAAGTCTAAAGTCTACAGAAATAAGCCAGCAACTATTCCAGCTTTGGAAGACAACATTTCCGAAGAAATTCGGGTTATTCCGGCCGAAATGCTCGAAAAAGTTGCCCAAAATTGGACTTTCCGAATGGACCACCTAAGACGCAGCCGCGGTCAACATTTAAATGAAATTATCTTCAAAAAGTAAATGTCATGGACCAATCTAACGTTTCAAATAAAGAACCGATGAGATTTTGCAAATTTTATGCGTTTTTTTTAAAAAAAAAAGTTCTCAAGCTCTTAAAAAATCACTCGTTATCTTTTAAAATGTTTTTAAATCTGTAACGAAGTTTATATTATACTGACTTCGATTGGTTCTACCTTTGAAGCGTGGGTTAAAAACTTAAACTAAATTTTCTTTACTAAAAATTGAAAATGTACTCACCACACATGCAGCCTTCAACGGGAAACCTTGAGCACATATTTCTGTTTTGGATAGGCGATCAATACCCTTACTTCGACACTCTGTATCTGAAATTGTGTTATAACTAATTATTTGCAATACCGTTGGATAGTTCAATGTTTGAAAATGGTTTTGAAAAATGGGAACATGAATGGGTAAGCGTAGACCCCAACCAGTTAGAGTTACTCCAACATTGGCCGCAACTCTTTTTGAACTAGCCACATCAATAACGGCTATACTTCTATTGTTTAAGGCGAAACTATCTTTAATTTTTATTATTGCTATATCGCTGGATTCAAATTGCTTGTAATTGGGATGTATGTTGTAGTGTTCTACTACATAACGTTTACCTTCTAACTCGCTTAAGTCACGAACACCCGCTCTAACAAACATTCTTTCAACATTGAGACCACTACAGCAATGGGCAGCGGTTAAAACAAGATTTTTCGATATAATAGAACCGCCGCAATAGTGTTGATAGTTTTTAGATTGTGTATAGTACTGAAGAGAAACTTGATAAGGTACAAATTGGCCCTTTGGTACATCGCGGCCGCCAACAACTCTTTCACAATTACTGTTTTGGTCTGTTACATGTAATAAAGTTTAAATTAAAAAAGACAAATAATAATGTGATTTTTATTTTACCAATTGTCTTGTTGCCATTAACCAAAAGTATCTGCAGAACCGTAAATATAAAAATTAAATTTATGAACTTCATTGAATTAATTGTTTCAATAATGGCGTAATAATTGCGAATAGAGTTTGAAACATTCAAATATAATTTTTTATACTTAATTCATTTGTAGGTCAATATCACACAATTATGTGCAACAATGATTTGAAAAATTGCTTTTATTTAAAAGAATGGGTTTATGCGGGTTTAGTATCGGTAGGCAGTAACGTAAGTGCCCAAAATAATAAATATTACAAGTAGTATATTTTACAATAAAAAACAGCATTGAATAGTTATTAATGAACACAGCAAAAAAAAAGCTTGCCATCCATTAGCAAGTTCAATAAAGAAGCTCAACTGGAAGGCCAGTAAGGCGGTCAAATATAATAGAAGTACCTTAAGCTGGATAACTGTGTTAGTGACAGATTAAGGAAACTTCAAAAGAAGTTCCTTTAAGCTTTAAGCAAATTAAGTTTCCCAAAGTCAAGATGATGAATCGAAGAAGAATGATACTTGCAGTCTATGTGTATATGGAAGAGGTTGAGATGGTAGTGCCCATTGCGTATGAATGGCAAGCACTGGCTATCATAATCGGGAAGGTACTTGTTAAATGTCCATGCCATGGTGAATCTAAGTCTTGGACAAATGCTAGCAATTACTAGAAATTTACAGTATACATGCTTTTCATTTCGTATATGTATTGTTGCATTATATTAAAACTCCTAGATTTATTCCGCGTTTTACACGCAAAGAAAACACATGGTTGTGGTAACCATGATCGAAAAAAAACATATTATGATAAAATTATATGGTTGTAGTCAAACCTTGTTATTGAATATTATAACTATATTGTTCTATTCGAACCATATTATTGATAATTGATAATTGTTATAAATAACCAAAATATGATTATAATTTAATAAAAGCTAATATATTATGATCAATTATAAAAATTATATGTTTAACTTAGTGATTAGAATATGATTAAGAATTATGTAATGTCATATGGGCTCCCTTTCGTTTTAACATTCTTGATAATAAAATACACAATTATTTATTTATTTTACAATTTCATTAAAAATTTTAAAAACTTATAAATAATTAACATTTACAAAAAAATTTATTAAAATTTTTTTTTATAATTTTTTAATTGTACACACCAGTAAAATCCGATGACTAAAAATGATTACTATTTGTTTATTTTTAGTTATACTTTGGTTAATACAAATAAACTTAACATATTTCGTTTATTAATATATTATATATATTTATTAATATATTGTGGTTAAAGAAAATATAAATTTTTAGAATGCTTATAAAACTTTTATTGTGGCTTAAAGTTAAGCAAAAATTGTGTTTTTATAACCAACCATGTTGGGTTTTTTGGTCGTAGTAACCATTTAATATCGAAATTTTAATCAAAACTTGTTTATCGTGACCAAAATATTGTTAAAAACAACAAAAATTTGTTCATGGCAAAGATATATTGTTGCTGGCAATTTTTACTAATTTTAGTTTTTCGATACTACTAAATACTTTTTAATTGGGTACTCAATAGTACTCAATACTACCGTTTATAAATATAAAAGTAACGGAAATTTATTGTTGTAGTCATCAAACTTTTTATTCAAAGTATTTCTAAAACTACTAACCTAAAAGTATATAAAGTGGAGAACTCCAAAAAATATGTAATACTCAATACTCGGTACCCAGTACTCAATAGTCTGCGAGCACTAGATTATACCACAACTATGGCCTTTATCTACGTGCGGCTTTCGTTCAACCCAATGTGGGCCCATCCATTCTCATAACAACGCCTTTCTCCTTCTTTTATTAGCATTATGTTTCCAAGAGTGCTTTGAATCAAGTATTACGCCAACATATCTATACATACATACATATAATAAAACAGTAACTTTTTTCCTGACTGTCTTTCTATCTGTGTTCGCTTCATGGAAAAATTACTGGATGGATTTTGATAAATTTTTTTGAAGAGGTACCTTAGAATCGAAATTCAAATAGAGGATACCTTGTTTCCGTAAAAAGAGAAAGTGAATATAAAGTAGTGAAAGTAAGCAATTTCACCGATATGCATACTTTAGGGCGGATTATTTTAACTCTTTCAGGTTAGGTGGTTAGTTATCTAACCACTAATTGTTGCTTGTTTAAAACATGCTTTCGCGTCATCTATTGACAAATTATTAAAGAATTATATTTTTAAATACATCGCTGATCATTTGTTGTGAGACTTTGTCGCTAGGGTTCACTGGTTGTATTTATATCTTTATTTAAATTCGGGACATCCCCTTGCTTTTTTAACAGGTCCGTTGTCATTGAAATAAAGAAGCATAGAGTGTTTATTATTAAACAAAATCAGTGTTAATTTGTTATTTATTATTTGTTTTTTTGTTTTGTGATAACATATATAGTTATGTAACCAGAGCATAATATACAAAAACAAACGTAAGTAATATGGTGGTTAGATTATTAACCACTGTGACTATAGTACATTCTATAGTAAATAATTGTTTTCCCACATAATTTTGTGTTATATACATATATGTAATTAGAATGCCGCGCATACTCAACGAACAAGATATCGTAGATATTTTGTTTGAAGATATACCTTCTGATGGCGAAAGTGTGTGTAGTTTCGAATCAGACGAAGAAAGAGATGATGACCAAAAAGCCGATCTGATGGTACTTGGTGATATACCGTCAGGACTGCAGCCAGAACTTAATGATTATTTTGAGTCAGATGATGTAATACCTTTATCAAATTTGTGTACTACTTCTGCTAGTCAGTTACTTACTACGAGCTCCGCAGTTGTGCAACCAAAGTGGAAAAAAAATTTCAAAATGAAAGAGCCGTGTGAATTTACAGGAGTCGCAGGTGTTGCAGATGATATAGTAGAGGTAGAGAATATAACACCAACAAAATTATTTGGTTTATTTTGGAACGCAAACTTAGTTGAAACAATCTGCTTTCAAACAAATCTATATGCCACGCAGAAAGGGGCACCTTTTACACCCACTCACCCACTACACCTGAAGAAATTGAAGTATTTCTTGCTTTAAATTTAGTGATGGGTATAAAAAAATCGCCCAGTTATAAAGATTACTGATCTTCTGCCCCTGATATGAAGGACGTATACATATCTTCTTTTATGCCACTCAACCGTTGTTGATAAATTTGATCAGCTGAAAAGCACTTATGCTATTGATCAAAAATCCCGCATTTTCATTTTCTGGACTGCGCCGTTATAAACTCTTATATTACATATAAAGAGCTCCAGAAAACATACCACCCAGAACTTGATCAGCTCAATGCCAAAAAGTTTCGAAGAAGTGTTTACCATGGCATCCTAGCACCAGTTCAGGCGAAAAAACCCAAATCAGGCACTAAGCGCTCAATTTCGGAACCCTCTTCCCCACAACCAGTACAAATAAAGAAACACAAACCTTCAGTACCAAGAGAATTGCGTCTGGAAAGCAGTATGCATCAGCCAGAGCGATCTACATCACGAAGATGTGCAAAATGCAGCACCAAAAAGAATCCGGTGCGTACTATATGGCAATGCAGAACCTGCAAAGTTCCTCTTTGCATACGCACAAATAAGACATGTTTCTCCGATTTCCATCAGAATTAATTTATTGTTATCAAATGTGGCTGCGTATACTAAACTTTACTTGAATTTTTTTTTGCCAACCGTCACAGTGGTTACTAAACTAACCACCCTATTCCACAAAAGCCTAAAGGTCAAGTTTATTTTTTTCTTTTTTTTTTATAATAAATAAACCTTAATCAAACCAAAAATGCAGTAGTTTTGTTATTAAAATAATATATGTAAGAGTGTGGCTGAAAGAGTTAAACACCTTTTACAGAGCTTTACATTAATTTCTAGAATTTTAGATATGTATACTTTAAGGCACCTTTTATTTTTGAAAGTGGGATATTTTAAACACATATAAAAGTAGGAGTCTTAAAATTTGGTGTGGATTACTTTCGAAGAAAAATCAAATAAAACATTGTCAGGACGCACACGTGTGTGGACACAGCTACTTTATAATAATATTTAATACTGCTTAGTAAATATTTTTATTTCCAAACAGTTATGGGTTTAAGTTACGGCTTTCTGTTTACATATCGCACACTAAAACATAAACAGTCGCAAGTCAAAATTTATCAAAACCGTTTTGTTTTCCATAATCCAGCTCAGAGATCACTAAAATTTTGTTAGTATCATTTGCCTTCTTTAAAGAGAAGAATATCATTACTGAGAACTCAGTTTGATTAAAAAATTGCAACCATGTTTTCAAAAACAGTTTTTTGCCTCTTCCGAACATTTGTGATTCTCATTTCAATCATTATAGTTCAATGTTATGTTACAATAATTTAAAAATAAGAATTTGCACCTTCCAGTGTCCAGTAGGAATATTCCTCGCTTTCGATAAAACATATGTTTTGTCTATTTCGAAATTAATTGCTTGTTGGTTTAAAAAATTAACAAATCGTTTGCATATTGCAACAGCAAAATAAACATTCACAAAAATAAAAATTACAAAATACAAAACAAAGTTTAATAGAGATACCTGGTTGCAAGATGTATGTACATATCTTGCTGTTTTAAGCAACATTTAAAACAACCACAAGTTAATGATAAATTATGATCTGCCTTTTTATAGTCGTATCAGTCTCTCTATCCCCTCTTCATGGAGTTAATTTAAATAGTTACCACATGGCAAAATAAAGTCACCAAAGTCATGATGGTAAGAGTATTTAAACAAGATTACGAGTAAATATAAAAACGATTTTATTTTATTGTTTTTGTTACCTTTTACTTAAATAATAAGATCTGATAAGACAGCCGTGTAGAGATTGTGTTGTGAACTATAGAATGAATCCAGTCACTTGTAGATGTTTAAATGTTTGTTTTTTACTTACTACCTATGGATTTAAATATAAAATTTATTGGTAGCGTGTGCTTGTTACTTAATTGATGACAACAGGTAGGTGCTTCTTGCAAAAACAACAAAATCTGTTAAAAATGGAACATGACATACAAAATATTTATAATAGTTTTTATTTATTTTATGTTTTTACATTTAAGAGTTGCAGATTTAAACGGTTACAAGTAGGAGTGTTAAGCCTAGGCTAAATAATACTTTCATATTGCAATGGTGAAATAACTTTTTTTAACTGCACCTGTTGAATTGAGGAGGGCTGCGTTAAAAATGTACTGTGAATTTGTTTTTAATTAAACTAAATGGGCAAAGTGCGTGCTATACTGCAATGGTTCCGTACTTTTGAACACGTTTTACCATTTTTTTATATGTGTATGTAATAAGGTGACCAAATAGTTTGTTTTTTTAACAAAAGCGTGACCTAAATGATTAAAAAAGGGGAAAAGCGGGAGGTAAATATAAATGTACAATTTTTAAGAAGTAATTAGAAAAAAATTAACTTGCTGTTTAAATTGACTTTTTATAAAAGTCGATATATAACATCTCTATATTGATGTTGAAACAATCAATTTAATATCTGAAGGTTTTGGAGCTTACAAATGAATTTTGAAGTGCATTTTATTATCTGTATATTTTTATACCCTTCACAACAGGTGGAAGTTGTCTACAATATTCATCCCGACCCCATAAAATATATATCTATTCCGGATCCTTATACATAGAGCAGTTGACTAAACGATGTCCGTCTGTCCGTGTTCGAGTAGTAATGTCATTTGCCAAGGCACCAGAAGAGATACAAAAAATTTAAGCACACCAATCTGTCAGTCATAGTTTCGGATTGCAATTCAGAAACATCGGATCATTCCTTTGGAGGCTGCGGGCCAAAAACCACGCCCACCAATTTTTTTTTCACGTTTTTTAATTTTTTTCGGCTTTAATGATTATGTTTTGCTTTTTTTTGTCAAATAAATATTAGACTGCGACAAGTAGATCTCAAGGAGTGCATTCAGATCTCGGGAGTCAAAAACCCCCTGCGAGGGGCCACTTTTGTTTGTTTTTAGGTTGGTAGGGATTTTCTGCTTTGATTTGTATTGAAGACCTTTATAGGGAGCAATACACATAGAGGTAGCCAATGGACCCACAGGCTACCCACTGGTAAATTGGAGCAGTTAAAGAGCACATAGGAGGTCAATATGAGGAAATTTTTTTAAGGATTTTTTTGTTTTGCTTTAGTCTGACCATTCTAACTCAATATAGATTGCAGGAAGGTCCTATATTTAAAAAAGAATTCAATAAATTAAAAAAAAAAAATATTTTTTTATTAAAAAAAAAAAAATTTTTTTTATTAAAAAAAAAAAATTTTTTTTAATATTTACAAAGCGATATTTTTAAAGAAAATTATTCCAAAAAAAAATTTCGAATAAAATTTTACAAAAAATATTTTTACAAAAAATTTTTGCAAACAATTTTCGAAAAATTAAAAAAAAGAATTCAATATTTCTTTGAAAATAAAAATCATGACTGTAACATAACAAATTTTTAATGTTAAGAATATATGAAGCAATATAAGAAAAGCGGTTTAAGGCGTTATTTGCGGCAAGGGTAGATGTACTTTGTAAATACCTAATCTGACAGTTAAAAAGGATTTGAAAAACACAAAAGAAATAAATATGAAATATTACTTCAAAATATTTTTTTTATAAATTACGCCACCTTACCACAAAAATAAAATAGAATACTTCAAACTATTTATACAAGAAATTTGTTATAAATTTAACAACATAGAACTCGCAAAAACAAGCTAGTGATTTGAAATCACACTATAAATAAGTAACTATGATTTCCGATTTCAAATCACGTGATTTCAAAAATGTTTGTATGTAGAATACCTCTTATGTGATTTCAAATCAATTTGACAAATAGTGATTCTCAGAACAGGCCTGCATAAAACTATAGATATTGTTATTATTTCTGATAAAAACGGCTTCTGAAATGACAAAAAAGATGAAAAAATTAAGACTAAAACGTGAAAATTTATTGAACAAAGCATAAAGTGTCAAACGCGCTGTTTATAAAGCAAGCCATATACGTTGCGACGGCTGTAACAACAATTCTAGGAATCAGTTGTGTGCATGTTCCACAAACGTTACAATTTAGTGTGCGTTACAAATAGTGTACAACTCGTGAACAACTTAATCAAGTTGGTACGACGGTTGTAACGTCTGTGGCTTGTTAAAGAATGAAAAGAGCTAGCTCTATTTTTTGAAAAAGTGCTAAAGGGAAAAATTTCGCGTCACAGGTAGTCAAAAAGAGCTAAAAATAGCGCGAAAAGAGCTAAGTTGGCATCACTGCTAATTTCTATTTTATTCTTTAAAGTATCAATAATGAGTTTTTTCTCATATGTCTTATTTTAATTTATGTAAAGAGTCAACAATATGGATAATGCTGTACATGTCTTTATAAATAAAATCACCGTGTTGAAGGGTATAGAAGATTCGGCACGGCCGAATATAGCACTTTTACTTGTTTTTTTTTCATTTTGTTTATTATATCTTTAATGCCTATGAACTAACAATAAGTTCTCATATCTCAAGTCTAAAAGAAAAATTAAAATAAAAAATTAAATGTTATCACTTGTGGGTCATTCCTCTGATGTACGGACGATAGAATCAATATCCCTGTTTCTTAAACGAATGTTACGGGCCAACGGATTTGGATGCGTTTCAAGCTCCTTTAAGTATGTTACTGCATGTTGCGCTATTTCTGCTTTAATTAGTGGCACTTTTAGATTTTTGTGAATGGTTCGAGTTTTTAATGTACCACGGTACGACTGTAATTATGTATTCGTAAAATTTTTTGAAAGCCATAGCACCATATTGGTTTAAGGATTGAATTAATAAAGTAGAAGTTTGCTATTAGGGTTGAGTTTCTGCCAATAAGCAAATTTTTTGCACTGCTTTAAAACTTAATTTGTGTCAGCTTTGCTTCTAAGTGACCTTTCCAGGTTAATCGTCGATCAAGATGTTTTGGGTAGTTTAACGTTGTAAACAGAATGCGAGAAATCTTATTGTAATCATCTATTAGTCAGTTGGTGAGAACGAAAATTTACTCCAGCACCACCTAAAGCTTTCCTCTTATTCATTTGATTGTCTTTAATATTTACCAACCTGTAATTATTGTTGCTCTAGCTAATTTTTGTTTAACAATTTTCGTGTTGTTTTCTAGTTTTAATAATAATTTCTGAATACAGTTTGATTGAGGAAAAAAAGTATATTTTATAAAAAGTTTTTGTAATAAAATATTAGTTCAATTAACAATCTTGTGCATTTGAGATTGCAAATTTATGTAGTTGTAAAAGTTTTACTTGAATTGTGAACGGTTTTTTATTTCAGTTTGAAATAAAAATATAAATTTTGCTATTGGAATTTTAGCCTCAATAGAAGTTTTGTTGAAGCAAAGCTTTAAAGTACAATTAGTGGATTCTTTAATCGACAAAACTGTTGAAGAGTTATTTTCAACGAGGGCGTTATAATATTATAACCAATAAAAAATTCATTGAATTGCAATGGCAAGTGTACATTGCCCAAAATCCGACAGTGGTGTTGGAAGTTGTTGTGATAGAAACATAAAATTATCAAAATCAATGTTGCATTGCAATGAAAATGACTACGCTAGAACTAGAATCAAATTTCGACAGCCAGACAGTTCAGTAATAGATATCAGATAACATTTTATTATGTCCATATGGGTCAATTCTTTTCTCCGTTTTTACGCTTTTTACTAGTGTTTTATTTATATCGACAAAACTTTTTTAGCAGCCGAAAAATTTAGTTTGTATACTCTAGATCCTTACAGTCTAAACTGTGGAAAACAAGCTCTTATATAAAATATACATATATCTGTGGTAATAAGGAATAAGTGCTTAAGTCGACTTAAGCAAAAACTAAGTTACTGGCACCTTTGAAATCTCCGTACTTCAAAGTACCCATGTGCAAAGTTTCAATTATTTTGTACTATTTTTCAGAAAGTTATAGCAAAAAAACTTTCTGCTCATCTTTTTTCAATGCCGAATCGTATTTGGAAAAAAGCTTACGAAACTACCAAGTATTTTTCAAAATCATACAACTTATTAATTGCAACGCCTGCGTACTTTTGGTAGATATAAGATATTTTTCAAAATCATACGTTTGACTCCCATAGGTAAACTTTAAAGATGAGTTATTTTAAAAAAAAAATATTTTAAAGTTTAAAATTGCTCTCCTACAAAACTTAAAAATCAGACTTAAGCACTTTTTCCTTATTGCCACAGATATATTTAAATATAAATATATTTAAACTTGTTTGCATACAAATGCTGTTTGACAGCTAGCTGATTGCCATTAGTACTTACGCTTATTTATTGAAATATATGTATACACATATGCTGAAGAGACCTTATCTACAGTCAATTATACAAGTAGTATACTTACCATGCGCAACCTTACCCTACAAAAATACTCATTTAGCACAAATTCCGTTTACCATTTAACACTTGCTGTCAGTACTATCGTTATTTGTCATATTGGGTGGCATTTTTTGTTTTGTCGATAATTTCGTGGTATTGACACCTACGCTTGTTTTCTTTTCTTTTTTTGTATTGGTTCCTTTTTTTTTGCCTTCCATTACACCAATCAAAATCAACAATTGACTTTATTCAATTACAACGACTATATCGAATGTTAAGACCACCACTAACTATTAAACCTTGTTCTGAAGTTTATCAGTGTATAGCCACCAGGTTTGATGTTGCTGTTGTTTGGTTAAAGTAAATTTAATCAGTAAAAAATTTGAATATTTTTTGATTAAACTGTGTTGTGCAACTTAACAAACGTCTACATTTCTTTTAATTCAATCGAATCAAAAACTTGTAGGGGTTTCAAGTCGATTATAGATTTTGAAAGAAAAAATGCAAAAACCAATTACTAATTTCTTTTTTTAGTAGTTTTAGGGGCAAAACATATAAAGAAAAGTTGCTGTCATTACTAACTGTAGGTTGACTGTAGCAACAACAAATATAAGGTGGTAAATATTAAAAGAAAAACTGATAATAAGAGGAAAGCTTTAGGTTGTGGTAGACTTCGTTCTCACCAACTGACGATATATGATTAAATACATGTTTCTCGTTTTCTATTTACTTAGTTTAATTAATAATGTTTACAACAAAACTCTACCTAAAGTAGATAGATGCAAAGAATGCCGAAGAAGGATGCAGAGATCCACAACGGCATTACATTATACCAGTATCTAAATTAATTCTTTCCAGCACTTAATATGTAAAAAAATATTCTTAAAATTTAGAGAGAATAAAACGAACTTTGAAGTAAATTCGTTTTGTTCTTCATTTGTATGTTAATACATAAGTAGTCCGAATAATAGTTAAAATTTATTTATTGCTCTAAAAATTATAGATGGTTTTTAGTGTTGATTCAGTTTGATTCAATTTGAGACAGTGTTTTATTAAAATCTATGAAATACCCTTTAAAATGAGCTATTACTCAACTTTCTAGGACTTATAGAACTGGATTTAGAATATATTTAATCCTCGAGCGCATATGCAAAAAAGCGTCATTTTTCAATTTTGATAACTGTGTAGCGGAAAAACTGTAAGAGATAGAATTTTTTAAAAATCATATTTGGATTCAGCGAGTCAAAGAATATAAATAAAAAAAGTTTCAATAAAATCTGAAGTAGTCATTTTGAGTCCCTTGTTGATTGGACGTGGAATTACCCTGTTGCGAAAATAATAGGGTTACGTTTTTATCCTTTGGGTACGGAACCTTAAATAATTAGTAAAATATTTTACAGAAGATAAAATTCAGGACTTTTTCGACTCTGAAATAAAAAAAGGAATTCCCTTTAAGACTGATTTGATTTGTGTATACATATGTAATTGGGGCAACCGATGCAGACAACTAACTTTGTAAGTACCGCTTGAACAAGACTTTCATTTTATGTCGGCGGCGACTAATATCCGGCTATATTAGCCGATCGGCTTCGCGCTCTGTTCTCAACCCCTTACCATTTATATCTCTGTTTACCAATTGTAATAACCCCCGGGGGTTCCAATTGTCACTGCAGTAATGGCAAATGCTTTGACGCGGTTCACTCGGGGAAAATAGGCGCACCAGACGCTAGGGTTCCTAGAGCCTAAATCTGGAAGAAAAGGTCTGTTGTTTTAACATGGGTTCTCTTCGAGGCCTGACCAGTGCCCAAAGGAATGGTACCTATTCTCTCTGTGACCGGTTATTGGTGAGGTCCCCTTCGGGGGTACACGTGGTGGTTGTGGTTTAAGATCGATTATTGCAGATGTGGTGCACGGTCGATCAAGTGTGCTGTTGCACTCTCAACAGACGGAGTTTGGATAGTCTCCAAACCCCTAAGCAAGAGGTTACAATATGGATCTAGGCTTGCCTTGGAAAGGCTTGCCATATTGTATAAATTGCTACTCATTGTGACTGTATACACACAAATTGCGATTGGTGGCAATCGTAAAGTGTTGTTATACTACACAATGGGGGCGCTAGTCTACGTCTTTATTTCACTTGGTGTTAAGAGCACCGTGGGATAAAGCCACCGTGGCAGGAGCCCACGTTAATCTTGAACACATCTGTAATAAACGCAAACATTTCTCAAGTTCTAGAAACTCCACAAAAACTGATAAAGAAATAGTGAATGAATGTGGTGTATTCGTATTTCGCTTCGCTGTAAATCGTGTTCTACAGCTGCCTGCAATTATTAGCCATCAAAGGAAACGTTAAGAGTTCATAAAAGCAATATGATTTATGTAAAGAACCACTCTATTTTTATAAAATAAATTCTGTTAGCGTTTCTGGTATGCTAGAGTTGACTTTTCCTAATACTATTCTTAATAACACTCTTCTCTAGACAAATCTGAAAACTTTTTTTGAGAGAAAATATTATTTTCCTGCTAGATAATCACAAAAGTAATTATACCTTAATGTGGATAGACAACACATGGACACAAGCAATATTAAGCTCGGAATACAAACACCGACAAAGTTTGTGTAAAACTAATAATATGTAGATAGAATCTTCGAACACTCTTCTAACAAAGGACGCCGAAATGTAAATATGTTTTAAGTTGTTCTTGTAAATGAAACTATAAAATGCACCAACCTAAAAAAAAGATTTATAGGATCGTGGGGGCAGAAAGGCGGGGAAAATCGGGCTTTTTCATACGACTTATATGGTTTAAAGAAAATTTAAAACACAAACAGATGCTTTCCATTTCCATTAGGCTACGACTGTTTTCAAAAATAGGACACAGAGGGGAGAAAAAAACTTTTGTTTCAGCACTAACTTTAACCTTCGAGATGTTCAAGGGGCAATCGCTAGTCTAAACCCTAAGAAAGCCTATGGCTTAGACAAAAACAGCAAGATGCTAATGGAACTTCTTCGATTAGCAGTTGAAATAATACTTTGCTTTTAATGCAATTTTATGCCTCGAGTCCTTCCCTCAAGCCTGGAAGGTCTACTTAATAACTATGCTACCTTAACCAGGTAAATATCACACAAAAGATGTTTCATATAGACCAATGTTATCAAATATGTCAACACTATTTGATAAAAACTTAACTGCTAAGCTTAAGCCAATTTTGCGCTAGAAAAGATGTATTCCAAATCATCAATTCGGATTCCAAAGACAAAACAGCACTATAGAACAAACGAACAGACTAGTTAATGTAGCAAAAAAAGACCCTTGAGGGGAAAAAATACTGTTCTGCCCTCTTTATCGACGTTTCTCAAGCTTTTGATAAAGTATGACATGATGGGTTACTATTTAAGTTAAAGCTTAACTTACCTAAAAACTTTTATAAACTTTTAAAAATTTATTTAATTGGTCGGAAGTTCATACTTAAGAGGGAGACTTTTTAAGCTCGCCTAAGCATATTAAAGACGGAGTTCCCCAAGGTAATGTTTTGGGACTCATTTTATACTTATTGCATAGTTCCGATATGCCTACCAGCACCCATATACATCATTTGGAAATGTGGTTGAAAAAACTTTCAGGCTGCGGAAAGACTTATCCCGTCATATTCGCATAAATAACCAAATTATACCTCAGCACTCAAAGGTTAAATACCTTAGCATACACCTTGATCCACATTGCACAGTGGGGCAGAATCAAAATATTTTGGAAATAACCTAGTAATTTATTAACTGCTAAGCCGATTGATCCAAAATTTGACATGAGCATAACAGAGGAGTATCTGAACTTAAGTTTTACAGGCGGGTACCATACATCTTCCACGGGTGGCGCTATGTGGTCTAAAAGTTGGGAATCTCGTACCTGAATACAAGTTGCCATTTCTTCAGTTTTATTCTAATTTTTGAAAAAGGTCTTAACGGTCTTGTCAATACCTACAAAATGGTATCTAAATTTGTGAATAATAATTTAAAATGATTGAGTTATAAGCATTTTAGGAAATAAAATTTTTGATTTTTCGCTACCCTGGTTTTTTCAAAATATTGCGTACAATTTTTACCCAAATTTTTTTATTAGAGTTAGCGATCTAAATTCTTAATATTTTTGATAAATTTCAAGATTGTATCTTTACTAAGCTAAGAACTAGACGATTTACAATTTAAAAAATCCAAAATTATTGCAGTTTTGTGTACTTTAGTCCAAAAAGGTCATTAATGCTTTTTTTAGAAAAAAAAATTCTTAAGGAATATATAAAAATTTCATATTTTTATATAAGCTAACGACATGGTACGTTTAAAAAAATCGTATAAAATTGATTATACTTGTAGAAGATGTAGGTCCCACAATTTGACTTATTTTACATCGAAATTTTGATTTTAGCCTATATATTTTACAATGCCAAAGATGGGATCGAAAAAAGGAGACTTTTGTAATAATATATACTCCAAATTGTTTTTGAAAGTATTTTATGAGCCCTAGTCCGTATGTAGACTTTATGGGCAAAAGAGTAAAAAATCGTAATTTTGGGATTTTTGGTCCTTATTTTGGGAATTGTGGAATTTCCTTTTTCTTAATATTGCAGATTTTTTGCCATTTCATTTTACTTGATCAACAATGCATGCACAGACAATTTTATTTGTTTGCTTAATTTATAAAAATTTTATTGAATATTTAAAATTGTTCCTTCCCTCAAATTTGCCAGTTTTTACCATAATTTTTCGAAATTTTCAGATATCAGCAAAAAATTTTAAAATTTTGTTGTAATAATTAATTTTTTATATATATGAATATAAATGATGCAATTTCCTATCAAATAAAAAAAGATTCACCCCAATATCATTTTTACGTTCAAAGCTATGTGCTTTTAAATATGAGTATTCCCATATTTATCAGGCTTTTATCAGTTAAGTTACTGATTTATGTTATGTTATGGTAACATAAACTGATAAAAGCGTGTTAAATATGGGAATACTCATATTTAAAAGAAGATACAATAAATAAATTATTTAAATTTTTTTTTTTTTATTTTTTTTAAATAAAATTTGCAATATAACCCTTATCCAGAAGGGCTAATAAGCTAAGAAGTAAAGTGGTAAGTGGTAAAAAAGCATTTTATATATGAAAACGAGAGTTACAATGTTCCGAAACCGAATGCAATATTTTTTCATAATTCTTATTTTGGATATTCAAATTTCATAATTAAAATTTTTAATTAATAGCATCATGCTATTAACCCAAATTATAAATTCACATAAATTGATTATTATGGGACAAGCTAGTTTCTATGGCCATTTCGCTAAGTGCTTAATATAGCTCAACATAAAACCTTAGACCAAATTTTAGATAAGCTGGGCTTGATTAGACCTAATAGGTTGTGCTCTTGAATATATCTATGCAAGTGTCTTAACTCCGATTTTGGTTTCGTCTGTGTTAAGTTAAATAATTAATCCTTGCACCGGTACCTAAAAAGTCCCTATTAGTGGACCTACAAAACGCCGAGTAAAAAAGTAATTTTTTTTTATAAAACCTCTCCTCAACCAGAAACCCTATTCTATTTCTTTTTCACCGATATGTTTTAAATAGACTTAAGCACACCATAAGCTGGCGAGTATGTGCATGATGTGTCTGCCAGCCAATCAACACCTTGGCGCGTTTGCATGTACAATGCAAATCAGTAACTCATTGACTCTGATCTGTTGGCTGGATTGGCTTAGTTAAACTCTGGCTCTGCTTCACTGTCTGGCTCGCAGGCTAAAAGCAAAAAAAAAAAAAAATAGATTTATTTTAGGCATCATATGTCAGGTTTATTTTGTTTTAAGATCTGATTTCATCCACAAACTAATGAATCATTTTATTTCGATTTTTCTGAATTTTTTAGCTGTTTTTTTGCTTATTTTTTTTAAACATTCACAACTGAGTGTGGGCTAAAAACAACAACAACTACAAAGGTGGTATGTATCTTTGTGTGGTGGATTCTTTAAAGTTTCTTTGGCAAGATATATTTTGTTTGTTGTATGTCTAAATGCATATCGATAGTAAAGTTTGGCGAATTAATTATGCACACCTTTAGAGCTTTGTTTTGCCTTAAAAAAAAAACGGAGTTCATGATCTTTGGACTACTGTCTTAATTGTTGCTTGTCGTAGTTCCAGCAATTATATTTCAGTTTTGTTTTCTTAACATACGAAATGGCTTTATTTAAAAAAGAGATCCTTGTTTTTTTTTCCTTTTATTGTATTTATTGTTTGCTTTGTTGCATTAGGGTATTTCAAAAATTTGTGTTATTTTATAAAAAATTTAGAGGCGAAAATATACTTATTCAAGTCTTTTTTTGGTGTAAGAGTGGCAAATTAAAAATCAAATCTTTAAATTGATAAAATACTGGAATTTCGGGTTTAACAAAAAATAATTACTTTGTTAAAATTGCTTGTTTTTTGCACTTGTTAAACACATCAACTTTTGGACTACCCATTGTGCCACTTCCTGTCGTGACGGTGTATAAAATATAATTTGAATTGGCGCCTTGTTTTAGTTTTTGATTTTAGCAGAGAAAAAATTATTTTACATTTTTTTTATTTAATTTGCCCACCCAATATTTATTAATATTTATCTGCGTTTATTTAGAGATTTATACTTTAGTTTAATACTTTTAAAATATATCACTTGCCACAAACTTTACCCCGTTCAACTCACAGCATGAATCTATTGTTACTAAAAACAAGACAAACCACAAAAAAAAAACAGTTGTATAAAAAAAGAGTTTAAAGTTCATAACACTTAACAATGTCTTCAACACCAACCACTAACCACCATCAGCAGATTTCGATTATGTATTTTTAAAGAAAGATTTTGTTTCTATTGTTTCACTTTTTCGCCTTAATCAAATCAACCACTTTTGATCAGTCAAATTTTCGCTAAGAACATTAAAACTTTAACAGAGAAACGTTAAAAAATACATTATCCAAGATAAAGCACAGTTTGCTATCATCAACCTTGCGACATTCTCACAGTAGTGGGTAAAAAAAAAATTGTTTCCATTTGTTGTATTCAAAAAGGGTTATTTTTTAAAGATTTTTATAATCTTAAAAAAAAACTAACTTGCAGCCACATTTGACAAGTATTTGAAAAAATAAGGCCAAGAAAAATAAAACAAGTATTTGAAGAAATAAAGCCGTTAGTTTTAGATTATTTTACTTTATAATGTTTTGTAAACGCAAAAAAACATGAGTTCTATAATGAAGAACTAATGTATTTAATTTAAGAAATAAGAAATTGTTAATAAAATTATTTTGTTCCTAAATAAAGGATGTCCCAAAGTTAGAGCTACCGTAAAACACAATTTAGGGTTAGTGCGAGTCGGACTCAAGCACATAAGTAATTTTCCCTTTCCACAAAGTTAAAAGCGCAAAATAAAATATGTACATCTATATAACTGGTGGTTTAATTTTAAGGGCCGATGTTGATTTTAAATACAAATTTTTCAAGATATTATTGTCATTTTTTATTTTGATAATTATGTATGGAACAAAATATAGGCCAAATGGCCGCCGCGACTTCGGCGGCACACCTCCATCCAATGCTCCAAATTTTCGCTGAGGCGTAATTGAGGTTCTATGCAGTTAATGTGCCGAATTATTTCATCCTTTAGCTCTTGAATTGTAGCTGGCTTATCGGCGTACACCTTTTCTTTCAAATAACCCCAAAGAAAGAAATCCAACGGTGTCAAATCACATGATCTTGGCGGCCAATTTACATCGCCACCACGTGAGATAACATAGCCATTGAATTTGTCGCGCAAAAGAGCCATTGTTTCGTTAGCTGTGTGGCAAGTGGCACCGTCCTGTTGAAACTACATATCGTCCACATCCATATCTTCCAATTCGGGCCATAAAAAGTTCGTTATCATCTCACGATAGCGAACACCATTTACAGTAACTGCCTGACCGGCCTGGAAATAATTATGAAGGAAAGCTCTATTTTGCATATTTTTCTAAGTCAAACGGCCACGTGTATTTTTTTAGTTTGTAGTTAATAGAAATTCATTGTATACATATTTTTCTAAATGCACATGTTGCAAAGTACGTGAACATAGTCTTAATATGTTTTAATCAGGATGCGAGGAAAATTATTTTCATTTAGCTAAAGAAGTCAATATTTTCGTGATAGCCAACTTCGTTTAAAAAACGTAGAAAGATATTTTTAATTTGGATTACTAAAGTAGTAACAATATTTAGTGATACATCGCATACTGTGGACTTCAAGCCAAAATAACACTAATGCTATATTTATGAAGCGAAGTCGGTTGTGGCTAAGCCTAAAAAAGGTCAGTCGCAGTATCGCTTGACAGTGTACCCTAAACAGTGTTTAGGGTACGGTGATAAATTTCCTACTGCAAAGGCATCTATCGTAATATTATAATGAAGTTTTTCCTTTTTTAAGTTTTTAAGGCTGCGCCAAAGGTACTTAAATATTTACTGCTTTCATAAACGAGATGATTATTACTGCTTTGAAATTACAACCAAATAACTTATACGGCCCGATGATGCCGCCAGCCCATAAACCGCACCAAACAGTCACTCTTTGTGGGTGCATTTTTTTTTTCGACAATAACTCTTGGATTACAATTCGCCCAAATGCGGCAATTCAGCTTATTGAAGAATCCACTGAGGTTAAAATGTTCCTCTCGAAGTGCACGATATGCATTTTGATTTGAACGCCCATTTTCATAATAAGCCTGAATAACTTTAATGCATTGCTTGATTGTGTATCTTTCCATGGTTCAAATTGAGTTAGTCTGAAATTGAGAAATGTCAAATTAAATGCAGAAAACAAACTTGACGTTTAGGTGTGGGTCACATTCAATATCGGCGCTTAAAATTTTACCCGATATATAATAAAACAGTTGTTCATTTTCTGTCTGTGTTCGCATCATTTAAAAACTACTGGATGGATTTTAACAAAATTTTGTGAGGAGGTACCTTAGTATTCCAATTCCAATAAATAATACTTTTTTCCGCAAAAATATTGTATTTCCAACAGAAAGTGGAGAAAAGCAGTGAAACTGTTAAAATTTTTTTACAGCTATGCATACACTTTTTATTTTTGAAAGCGGATATTTCAAGGGTACTGCATAGTTTACAGCGTCTATTTTAGTAGTAACAAAACCCTTTATGATGTAAGTATAAGTAAATACATAAACCATAACTGAAGTATATTACGACTATTCTTACAACAACACTCATAAATTGTTTGTGCATTTTTAGAATTTTAGCGATAGATTTAGATACGAGAATTACAGAATATGGCATCTGTAGAGCGTTACCAAAAATAGTGGTATACAGGGTTTGGGGTGTAAGTATACTACCCTACTCCCTTCCTATTATGCCCGAACACTATACAGCTATTCATTTCCATAAACAAAAAGCACATAGTGAATTTCTTTTTGATATGTAAAAGGGTATGACCTGTAGACCATTCACAAATATAGTAGTAAAAACGTCTTTTAGGGGACACCTTTTAATTTTTATTTTTTTTGTTGGGCTTGTTATTATAGCAGACATTGTAGTAGATACTCTGTGTAAATTTCAAAGGTCTTCATGTTGCGTATCGAAAGATAAGATCATATAAGTAGAAATCACTACTTTAATGAGCCACCCTTTAATTTTTTTTATATATGTATGTTAAAGTGGACATAGTAATAAATATAATGTGTAAATTTCAAGTGTCTGCCTATAAAGGGTTAAAATCTTAGGGTATATTTGTCAAAATCATATATTCTATAGGGTCACTCTTAAGTTATAAAATATTTTTTATATACATTTGTTATTATAGAGGTCATAATAATATACACTCTATTTAAGTTTTAAAGTTTTACCTATAACGAATCAAATAAATCAGTCAAGTGCGAGTTAGACTCACCTACTATGTTTAGTACAACTTTAAAAATTCAAGTTTTTAATGGCAACTTTTAATTTTAAAATTAAAGTAATATTCACGAAAATTGCATCACTATTGGAACACCCTTTAAATTTTAGTAATTGTTGTCATAGCGGCAATGGCAATACACTTTCTATAAAAATATCAGGCACTGATGGACCACCCTTTAGTCATTAGTAAATGTTGTAGCGGACAAAGAACGACATTTACTCTAAAAAATTCAAGTCATCTCTCTGTCGCAACACCCTTTAATTTTGTTATTTTTTATAACGACCATGGCATTTCTCTTTCTATGAATATATCAAAAGTCTATCTTTTACGATTAAAAAAATAAGTCATTATACGTGAAAAACATGTCACTAATCTTCATAGCGGCCGTGGCAACACATCGCATCTTCTGTGCAAATTATAGGAGTCTACCTATTACGTTTCAAAAAATAAGGCGTTATACATACAAATCACGTCACTGTCGGAAAACCCTTTAATTTTTACTGTTTTTATAGGGGCCATAGTAATACTCAATTTGTGAAAATTTCAAGAGTCTACCTATTATGGTTCAAAACTTAGGCCTTATAAATACAAAACACGCCACTATCGGAACACCCTTTAATTTATAAGTTTATTTTTTTATAAAGCGAACTAAGTTTTAATTACTGCTTGCATATTTTGAGTGTGGGGAATACAGTTCAAAAAATAACCACATATTTGTGAATAACACCTCTCTATCGGAACACCCTATAAGTTTTAGTATTTGCTAGTATAGCGACCACAGTTAAACACCTTCTGTGAAAATTTCAAGCGTCTATCTATTATGATTCAAAATTTAGGCGTTATATATGCAAATCGAAACACCCTTTAATTTTTAGGTTTATTTTTTTATACTTGTTTATATAGCGAATTAAGTTTTAATTGCTGTTTGTAAATCTTTGGTCTATGCCTCTTACAGTTCAAGAAATAAACACATATTCGTGAATAACACCTCTCTATCGGACCACCCTATAGGTATTTTTTGGTATAGCGGCAACAGCTATACATCATCTGTGAAAATTTCAAGAGTCTCCCTATTACGGTTCCAGAGATAAAAGCCGCTGACAGACGGTCAGACATTGTAGCGAAAACAATAGGGTTTCGTTTTTACCCTTTGGGTACGGAACCCTAAAAATAATTTCTCTATGGGGATACTCTTTAATTTTTAACTTTATTTTATTATCAGTTTTTAAAAAGCACAATACTAGTACACCATCTGTAAAAATTTGCAGTTGTCTACATATTGCAGTTGAAGAGATAGAGGCTTGTGACAGACGGATAGAAGAACAGACATCGCACATTGGGTTGAACGATAGTGAAAATAGGGATTAATTAATTCATAAAAAGCTTTTATCTAAAAAATTATAAGCAAATAAAATTCCAATAATTTTTATTAGCTTTTTTGTTTGAAAATATACTAAGTACAAAACAATCAGAAATTAAATTGTAGTTAAAAGTATACAAACTGCAAGTTTCAAAAATTAAATAAAACAAAACAAATTTGTATAAAAAACAGGGCCATTACCCCTGAAGTACTAATGTCAGTTATTTCGCCTGAGATTACGGAATGTCTGAGAGCAATAGATATCATGACAAAAAAGCTGTACGCCAAAAGAAGAACGGTATTAGTCAAAATGACTAACATTAGTACTGCAGG
This sequence comes from Phasia obesa, assembly GCA_949628195.1. Taxonomy (NCBI): domain Eukaryota; kingdom Metazoa; phylum Arthropoda; class Insecta; order Diptera; family Tachinidae; genus Phasia; species Phasia obesa. The sequence continues at coordinate 168,220,294 of OX451215.1, read as the reverse complement.
GTTGAGACAAATAAATTCTCTAAGTGCGTGCTTGGTTGTGTACCACCGTAGAGTACGTTGGCTTAAATTGTCTAAAATTTAGTAGTAGTTTTTAAGTAGCTACCAACATTTTTTTCTTACCAAATAATAGACAGTGCAGAGAAGAAGATACTTAAGCACAAAATCGAGAGTTAAATCATATTAAAAATTTGTGGATCCACTTATAGAAACCGATTGGAAAAAAATAAAGTACAAAAAATAAGGTTTAATAAAGGAGAAGTGGGATAAAATACCCCAGGAATATAATATGTCTAAGCTAGAGTGAATTATTTCTAGAAGTTTACAAGCAATAATCATTGCCCAAACCGGATACTTAAAATATGAAAATAATATATTTTATTTAAAAATAAAAAAATGAATGTGAGTAGCAGAGTTGAATTTTTTGTAAAATACAACTCTGCCACTGTAATTTGAGTCGTAAACTGTAAAATATATCATCGTGTTTTTAAAATATCAAAATAAATATGAAATATGAAAAGAAAATAAATGTAAAAAGAAGTTTGGTGCATGAAAAAGTTATTAAAAATATAGAATGTATTAACATGGAGTCGTCAGCATTCTTTTCTTGAAGACCCTTGTTGCTGCGGAAGAGGTAGGGCTGAAATTAAGGACAGCAAATTTCACTCAAGCAATAGTAACTAATTCAAATTTTTACTTTATTATTTTATTCTTCACAGAATACATAGATATTTGCATAAGCTAAAATCAACGTCGGGGAATACTGCTGACATCCCCGCAACCTGCTGGAGAAGTACAATGAGGAAGGTAGATGGGGAAAATATGCTTCCGGGAAGCTTATGTGAGTTGATAATCATCCTCGAGGTATATACATACTTTGGTCCACTTAAAATATTTTATAACTTATATATTTCTTCATATTTCAGATGCTTTACAGTAGCAGGGAGCGATTGAATTTCAAAAAAGCCTACGAATGGCAGTAGAACGCAGTCTTTATTGAGCGAATAAAAATATTGAAATATGTAAAATTATATATTAAATGAATATTTATAAACTAATTTTAAAATGTATTTTAATAAATAAAAAAATATGGAATCTGTTTCTGCACAATTTTGCTTACTCAGCTGTGAGGGGTTTATTTATCTAGTTTGAGTAGTCATCGTTGATTAATTTTTACAGCATAGTTGATTAGTAAAAAGCAGTAGAGTGAGCAGTACAGAAATATGCTCACTAGTCCAAAGAGTTATTAAGTTCGAGAGAGATGCAAAATCACACGTACACAAATGTTTGCCTTATTATACCCTTCACCACAGGTGGAAAGGGTATATATAAGTTTGTCATTCCGTGTGTAATTTCTACAATATTCATTTCCGACCCCATAAAGTATATATATTCTGGATCCTTATACATAGAGAAGTTGATTAAGCGATGTCCGTCTGTCCGTCTGTCCGTCTGTCCGTCTGTCCGTCTGTCCGTCTGTCCGTCTGTCCGTCTGTCCGTCTGTCCGTCTGTCCGTCTGTCCGTGTTAGTGTGGTAATGTCATTTGCCAAGGCATCAGAAGAGATACAAAAAATTTAAGCACACCAATCTGTCAGGCATAGTTTCGAAAATTTTGGTATTGCAATTCAGCAACATCGGATCATTCCTTTGGAGGCTACGGGCCAAAAACCACGCCCACCTATATTTTTTTACGTTTTTTTACGTTTTTTTTTAATTTTTTTCGGCTTTAATGATTCTGTTTTGCCTTTTTTTGTCAAATAAATATTAGAGTGTGACAGGTAGATCGCAAGAAGTGCATACAGATCTCGGGGGATCAATAACCCCCTGCGAGGGGCGATTTTTGTTTGTTTTTAGATTGGTAGGGTTTTTCTGCTTTGATTTGTATTAGAGACCTTAATAAAAAGCAATACGCATAGAGGTAGCCAATGGACCCACAGGGTACCTACTGACAAATAGGAGCAGTTAAAAGGGCCCCCCATGTGTCAATATGATGAATTTTTTTTTTTTTTTTGTAAGGATTTCTTTTTGCTTTAGTCTGACCATTCTAACTCAATATATTGGAGAAAGGTCCAAAATTTAACAAAAAAATTTCAATCAAATTTTTAAAAAAAAATTTTTTAAAAAAATTTTTTTCAAAAATATTTACAAAAAAATTTACAAAGCATTTTCAAAAAGATATTTTACAGAAAAATATTAGAAAAAAAATTTTTTTAAAAAATTTTCCAAAAAATTTTCGAATAAAATTTTACAAAAAATTTTTAAAAAAATATTTTTACAAAAAATTTTTACACACAATTTTCGAAAAATTAAAACAAAAATTTCAATATTTCTTTGAAAATGAAAATCATGACTGTAACATAACATATATTTAATATTAAGAATATACATATGTATGTATGTGTGTATATAGAGTAACATATTTTTATACCCTTCACCACAGGTGGAAAGGGTATATATAAGTTTGTCATTCCGTGTGTAATTTCTACAATATTCATTTCCGACCCCATAAAGTATATATATTCTGGATCCTTATACATAGAGAAGTTGATTAAGCGATGTCCGTCTGTCCGTCTGTCCGTCTGTCCGTCTGTCCGTCTGTCCGTGTTAGTGTGGTAATGTCATTTGCCAAGGCATCAGAAGAGATACAAAAAATTTAAGCACACCAATCTGTCAGGCATAGTTTCGAAAATTTTGGTATTGCAATTCAGCAACATCGGATCATTCCTTTGGAGGCTACGGGCCAAAAACCACGCCCACCTATATTTTTTTTACGTTTTTTTACGTTTTTTTTTAATTTTTTTCGGCTTTAATGATTCTGTTTTGCCTTTTTTTGTCAAATAAATATTAGAGTGTGACAGGTAGATCGCAAGAAGTGCATACAGATCTCGGGGGATCAATAACCCCCTGCGAGGGGCGATTTTTGTTTGTTTTTAGATTGGTAGGGTTTTTCTGCTTTGATTTGTATTAGAGACCTTAATAAAAAGCAATACGCATAGAGGTAGCCAATGGACCCACAGGGTACCTACTGACAAATAGGAGCAGTTAAAAGGGCCCCCCATGTGTCAATATGATGAATTTTTTTTTTTTTTTTTGTAAGGATTTCTTTTTGCTTTAGTCTGACCATTCTAACTCAATATATTGGAGAAAGGTCCAAAATTTAACAAAAAAATTTCAATCAAATTTTTAAAAAAAAATTTTTAAAAAAATTTTTAAAAAAAAATTTTTTTAAAAAATTTTTTTCAAAAATATTTACAAAAAAATTTACAAAGCATTTTCAAAAAGATATTTTACAGAAAAATATTAGAAAAAAAAATTTTTTAAAAAATTTTCCAAAAAATTTTCGAATAAAATTTTACAAAAAATTTTTAAAAAAATATTTTTACAAAAAATTTTTACACACAATTTTCGAAAAATTAAAACAAAAATTTCAATATTTCTTTGAAAATGAAAATCATGACTGTAACATAACATATATTTAATATTAAGAATATACATATGTATGTATGTGTGTATATAGAGTAACATATTGTTTGATTTTTTTTTATACCCTTCACCACAGGTGGAAAGGGTATATATAAGTTTGTCATTCCGTGTGTAATTTCTACAATATTCATTTCCGACCCCATAAAGTATATATATTCTGGATCCTTATACATAGAGAAGTTGATTAAGCGATGTCCGTCTGTCCGTCTGTCCGTCTGTCCGTCTGTCCGTCTGTCCGTCTGTCCGTGTTAGTGTGGTAATGTCATTTGCCAAGGCATCAGAAGAGATACAAAAAATTTAAGCACACCAATCTGTCAGGCATAGTTTCGAAAATTTTGGTATTGCAATTCAGCAACATCGGATCATTCCTTTGGAGGCTACGGGCCAAAAACCACGCCCACCTATATTTTTTTTACGTTTTTTTACGTTTTTTTTTAATTTTTTTCGGCTTTAATGATTCTGTTTTGCCTTTTTTTGTCAAATAAATATTAGAGTGTGACAGGTAGATCGCAAGAAGTGCATACAGATCTCGGGGGATCAATAACCCCCTGCGAGGGGCGATTTTTGTTTGTTTTTAGATTGGTAGGGTTTTTCTGCTTTGATTTGTATTAGAGACCTTAATAAAAAGCAATACGCATAGAGGTAGCCAATGGACCCACAGGGTACCTACTGACAAATAGGAGCAGTTAAAAGGGCCCCCCATGTGTCAATATGATGAATTTTTTTTTTTTTTTTTGTAAGGATTTCTTTTTGCTTTAGTCTGACCATTCTAACTCAATATATTGGAGAAAGGTCCAAAATTTAACAAAAAAATTTCAATCAAATTTTTAAAAAAAAATTTTTAAAAAAATTTTTAAAAAAAAATTTTTTTAAAAAATTTTTTTAAAAAATTTTTTTCAAAAATATTTACAAAAAAATTTACAAAGCATTTTCAAAAAGATATTTTACAGAAAAATATTAGAAAAAAAATTTTTTTAAAAAATTTTCCAAAAAATTTTCGAATAAAATTTTACAAAAAATTTTTAAAAAAATATTTTTACAAAAAATTTTTACACACAATTTTCGAAAAATTAAAACAAAAATTTCAATATTTCTTTGAAAATGAAAATCATGACTGTAACATAACATATATTTAATATTAAGAATATACATATGTATGTATGTGTGTATATAGAGTAACATATTGTTTGATTTTTTTTTTTAAATGCGATTGATTTAAAATAGATGAGATCTTTGTTTAAAACCTAGGTGCATTAAACACATAGACATCATCAGGATACCGGGTAAAAACTGCCAAAAATAAAATACACACGTTTATAGGTAAACGTTTTTTTTTTGAAGCCAGTATAGCTACATGGCTACACGACCACCGTTGTGGATGTCGTCAACTTAGGCTAATTTCTATTTTATTCAACAAAAGAAAATGTCACAAATTACATTATTATTGTAAATTACAAATTCATATACAAACAAAAAGTTTTGGAGGAGATATTTAAAAGTTTTTGAAAAAGTTATTTAATTTTATAAAAGCAAAATAAGTATTTCTACAACAATGTCAGAGTTTACGATGTAGCGTCGGCTTCAATATCATTAAGTAGCTGACAACACGGCGACAATTGTAGCAAACGGAATTTGTTTTCATTTGTCTTCTATTTCTTTAACTCATGAATAATAATTTTTTCTTATACGACTTTATTTAAATAAAGAGTCAACAATATGGATAATGCTGTACATGTCTGTATAAATAAAATCACCGTGGTGAAGGGTATAGAAGATTCGGCACGGCCGAATATAGCACTTTTACTTGTTTTAAATGCGTTTGATTTTTTAATATAGGATATCTCCGTTTTAAAACCTAGGTGCATTAAACACATAGACATCATCAGAATACCGACTACAAACTGTCAAAAATGAAACGTTGTGGCTGTCGTCAACTTAGGCTAATTTCTATTTTATTCAACAAAAGAAAATGTCACAAAATTGTAAATTGCAAATTCATATACAAACAAAAAGTTTTGGAGGAAATATTTATAATTTTTTGAAAAAGTTATTTAATTTTATAAAATCAAAATAAGTATTTCTACAACAATGTCAGAGTTTACGATGTAGCTGTCGTCTTCAATATCATTAAGTAGCTGACAACACGGCGACAATTGTAGCAAACGGAATTTGTTTTCATTTGTCTTCTATTTTTTAACTTATGAATAATGATTTTTTCTCATACGAATTTATTTAAGTAAAGAGTCAACAATATGGATAATGCTGTACATGTCTGTATAAATAAAATCACCGTGGTGAAGGGTATAGGAGATTCGGCACGGCCGAATATAGCACTTTTACTTGTTTTTGTATGCCCTTAATAACGTGATGGTAGCTCTGTTCTACGCAATGAGAAAAAATTTCTCATCAGTGACACTCAAATGATGGTCACTGTTCTTGTAGGGTTCACAATTGTAAACAAATGTTTACAAGTAAGCACATACATACATAAATAATATTTAACTTTTATTTTTTTTTTTATTTATCAGGTTTCTTAATTATAGCTTAAAAATTGATCTTTTATTTTAGTACAGATTTTAATGTGAAATAAAGGGTATACCTCTTGTTCCGAATAATTAAAAAAAAAAACAATTTATATTCATATATGTATTGTAGAATTATTACAGTACTTACAAATTCAATATTAATACATAAAAGGTTTCGAATTATTGAATTAAATATCAACCAATAATTTCTCCTTTATTATTATAATTTACAAAATTAAAATTGATCTGATTTGTTTTTCAAGATTTACCAGTTGACGGCACCGACAAAAACATAAGAAAAAAAAAAGTAATTGAACAGTTGATCATTGTTTTATGAACTTTTAAAGAGCAAAATATAAAGTATCTGAACAAATCAAAACAAAAAAACGCAACGAACGACGAACGACAAAAAAGAAAACACTGACCGAGTCAGAATCGTTCAGTTACGGGAATCGTTCAATTGAACTATGTCGTACATGACCGTCACAACTCTAGCACCCATGGCTCATCTGGAAAACTTCCAGTTCAAAACAAAGTTTATGTACATATGTTATCCTTCACTTTACTATTGAAATATAAAATCTATGGCCAATATTTTCATAGAACATTTCGTCCCTTTATCTTGGAAAAGTATACTATATTGGAATCAGGATACTAAGATACCTTTAACTGTTATAGAAAAAATCTTAGGTTATGAACTTCAAAGGTTTTATTTAAAACTATTTCTAAATTTTTAATTGTTTATTTGTTTATTATTACCAATATTTATGTTCATCATAAAACAGCAAATCCTAAACTCATTCATTAAAATAAGTACTCCCACTACCATCTCAAGCGGAAAATGTGATAAATTGCATATTTTTATAGCGCTCTTTTGAAACATTGCGAGTACTCTGTACGTCTAATAGAGGAGGATGGTTGAGTCCAGCACTTTAAACAGCAAGCCATTAAATACATTTTTTGTCCATACAAATATACAATAAATAACTTATTTTTGTTGTTACCAATAAAACATCACCTTAGGTGGCAACTATATTTACATAACTTTTGTTTGATTTTTTAACACTAAAGGGCTTAACCCAGATGTCAATCGCAAGCACGAGACCATTAATGTGAGCTACCGTTCGCTTAGAGTTTTTTTTTTAAATTTATTCTTTGATTTTGCTTCCTACAAGCAATCAAATGGCGTGACGAACAAAGATCATTTAAAAAGTTTGCTTTCTATTGGCCAGGTACATATATACATACATACATATATAAGTATTCCTTGAAAATCTTTAAAATAAATCACTTTAAAATATCGTCATAAAATCAAGTTCTTAAAAATGACCACACATGATTTGGTATCTTGTTTTTAGCAGATTTTTTATTTTTTTTGTTTTCCTGTGAACTTTAAAAATGTTTGAAATTATTTTTTGAATGTCATAATAATGATGGCGCATAGCGGTCTGGTAAAATGAATGTGATGAGCGAATAAGTAAGACAGTCTGTTTTCCTTAAAAACTCGTCTTGTCTGATGCATTTAAGCTGATAATAAACTTGTTAAAACAGAGAGCAAAATGTGTGGCGGCATGACATCAAGTAAACAATAAAACTGTTGACGCAGGATGATTTTGACGCTGTTGATCGAAATGATTAAAATGCATTTTTAGTATATAAAAAAATAAAATAAATGGAACAAAAACAACAAAAATATATATAAAAAAACATTTTATAAGAAAAAAATATGTTTGAAGCACAAAAGCAAGCACACTAAAAGGAAAGGTATCGCCATTGTATTGTCTTTTATCCTCCTGATCATCTTTTAGTACCCTACGGTTGGGATAATGTATAAATGATCTTATTGGCTTTTAATGTTTTTAATTTTTATTTTCTTTTAAAGTTTGTTTTACATAAATAATTTTAAAAAATTAAAAATGAAAACACTTTTTTCAAATTTCTCTTTATGGCAAAAATTCTAAGAGTTTCTATTATTTATATCTTACAAGTTTTTCAATTTCGATTTTACATTTACATACATTTTTAAATCGAAAGAGTGTTTACTGGGTATATCGATAACAACTCATTTTGAGAGAAAATTTTTAAAATATTCTTTCTGTTTCTAATACAAGTAAATGCAATTTGAGGTTACGGTTTGCATAAAGAAATATTTGGAGGTAAAATTAAGTTTTTACTTTACCATACGTAGTATAAGTTGAAGTATAGTAATCATGAAAAAAAAAATCGAGGTCAGGATTTCAACGGATTTATACGTTTTGAGGTCTCCTGAATCCATTTTGGCTATTTAAGCCTTGATGTCTGTGGGTAGGTGTGTATGCCACTATTTTTGTGGAGTTTGTACGGGTCATACCATTTGACATATAAAAATGAAATTTAGTATGTGCCTTTGGTTTATGGTGATGAAAAGCTGTGTAGTATTTGGGTATAATCGGGAGGCGGCAAGGGGTAGTTTCCTCACCCCCAAATTTTCTGAACGCTCTATAGGTCATACCGTATGTCATATTAAAACGAAATTTAGTATGTATATGGAGATGAAGAGTTGTGTAAATTTTGGGCATAATGGGGAACGGGCAAGGGGTAGTTTACTTACTTCCAAATTTTGTAAACGCTCTACAGGTCATACCGTATTATATATCAAAAAGAAATTCAGAATGTGCCTTTGGTTTATGGAGATGAAGAGCTGTATACATTTTGGGCATAACCGGGAAGGGGCAAGGGGTAGTTTTCTGAACACCCCAAACCGAAATAATTTATTTTTCGATTCGAATATATTCTGAACATACATATATTCTTTATGTATAAAAATATCTGTTTAACGTCAAACTGAAAAACTCAAACTCACAACAAAAAAGATTTCGTAACACTGCACAATATTTAATTTTACGTTAAAAATACCCAAAATAAGATGCCTAATTTTATCAAATTTTCCTAGTGTTGTAAGATAGTCAAAACACTTATTATTGTACCCGTATAAAGAAAAAAGCAAAAAAACAAGAAACACTCCATATTTTTGTTCTTCTGTTCAGTTTTTATTCTCTTGTTTATATTTGATTTAGTTTACATCGTTAACTGGGTCAAATAGATCATCATTTTTAATCATTGATAAGTATGGGAAAGTTGGCTTTTAATGTTTGCTGACTAAATATTTTAATAAAATTTTACAAATTTATAAAAGTCTACGCGTCTTATTTTGTATTCATCCTAAAGGTATGCAACACATTTGGATGTAATAAAATTTAAACATGATTATTAAAATATTTAAAAATATATTATTTTTATTATTTGTTGTTATACTGTTTCTAAGAAAATGTCGAGTGTCTAGCTCTATCAATAGATATCGTAATGTGACTTATAAATACTTATAAATTGCATAATACACATACTTATAAATTGCACAAGTAGTGAGATAGTGTTATGTATGTAAATACATATCGCTCATTTACTTGAAGACCGTCATAAGTCAAAAAAAGGCATTTTGTAAAAAACGCATTTTAATTTTTTTATTCTGCACTGTTAAGTAAAACAACATGAACATGCCTCAATTTCGAAGTCAAATAATAAAATGATATGTTATTTGTATATTATTTAGGGAAAATCTGGAATATTTTCACATTCACATTGTCGTTATTATTAATAAAAAAAATTGAAACAAATGAAATGAAATAACGGCATATTCTATTCCCACGCGAAAAGTACACAAGATAAAATCATGAAATTAATATACAACATGTAGCGGAATAAAAAGAACATTTCTGCATCACTAACTCAAAAATCACGTTTTTTGACTTATGACGGTCTTCAAGTAAATGAGCGATATGTTTATTTAATGCTCACAATATGAGTACAACAACAAAGCTATTGTGTTTCAATCATATTCATATTTGCCATGTTTAATTATTGCACTCTGCAATTCCATAAATTTGTTCGTTAACGGTAGAGGATTGGAAAAAGGTGAAAAGGGCAAATAAAACCATAATTGTCTTGGATCGGATGGCGGGAAATTGTCTTGGCAAAAGCCAGAAAAAAGAAGCAAGAGATATGGCGGCGTATCGGTGATAATATGGAGTTGGCGAGCGATTTCAGAAATATTCGAAATTCGGAAGGCGGATGTCGTTTTCCAACATGATAATGACCCCAAACACTACCAAATTTACCAAAAATTGCTTTACGACAACGATTAAAAGGTTCTTCATTGGCCAGCCCAGTCACCTGATCTTAATCACATCGAACACTTCTGAGGAATTCTCGAAAGATAATTCGATTCTAATATCAGGGTAGTAAAACCCTTTGAAAGATTCGGAAAATCAGTGGGCCCTTCAAAAAAGGTATCATCAGTTTTTGTCTAATATCTCATTCAAATTGGGTGATAGCACTTAAGTTTGTTCGGCAATAATGTAGCTGAGGATTCTTTGAAAAAATTCTGTTCACATTTTATGCAAAAAAAAAAAAAAATATTTATTACTGAATTCTTTTTGAATAAGAAAATTAAAAATATTTTTTTTTACTTTTTTCTTACATAACTTACAGGGACTCTTAAATTTCAATAACTATATATGGAAAAATTGTAGCCACTGTAAAACTGAGCAACTTTTGTGAACATACCAATACACTTTTTTAAGGGTCCTTTGATTTTCCGAATCTTTCGAGGCCCATAAATAAAAATTGGTCACCAATTTCGCCAAACTGAGTATAGGGTTTTACTTAACTTTTATAGTAGAATCGGACGTATGTACACATTTATATTGTAGAGTTCGTGTATTTTGCATAAGTTTTTATTTGTTGCATTGTGTTATAATTGATGATAAAATCGTTTTTTCTATAAACCACAAACTTATGATGGCAGTAGGTTGAATTTAAAAAACTCATAAAAAATTCTTTTAAACTAAAGTAAAATTGTGAACGGAAAATATGTATATACATTTCTGTTGCAATAATTGTAATATTTGCAGACAATCGAGAAAGTAAAAAAGTTTAATTTTGCAATGAAATAATTTCAATACGAGTGGCAGTTAGTCCATCAGAAACCCTTATGTTGCAATAATATATTTTCATAGAATTTTCTTATAATTCTATTTAACTACTTCCGTAGTTATTTGCAGAGCTAGAGCCTATTTTAAAACTGACAGTCAGAATAAATCTTGTTGGAACTCACAAATACTAATTTTAAGTTTTATGTCTACTCTAGTACGGTCAACTATCATATAACTGTGTGTTAAGTAATACTTGACCGAATAACATTTTTCAAAATTGTTGTAAAACACATAGTATGAGCGAATAGTCGATATTTTCCTATTTATTATGTAAGAGTGAGACCAAAAACTCTTGATTGTGACAGATAGTCACATTACTACTCTTACATGAATTTTTTTTATTAAATACACAACAAAGATCATCTAGGTCCATTAGCTGTCCCCTTACTGAATGTAGCCTTATCACTTTAAACTTGTTCTGTATGACGTAAAGCGTATAAATTGTATGCCAGGTTATACTTTTTCTAAACCTGTAACTTGTTATTCGATCTACTGAAGCACAACTATTGCATTCACTCTAGTTTTAGAAAATCTGTACTTCACAATTTAGTTTTGTCGAACGGAAACTAATAAATAGAAAAGTAGTTATTATAGACAACCGCAATGTTATTATGGCAACCTTCCCCTCATAGAGGTCACGTGCTACAACAAGCCTTTATTCTTGACCTCAGTGATTTTAGACTGTCGACTGGTAACTGTCGGCCTTCTTTCTCATCACGCAGTCTCTGGTAATTGCTAGCATATGTTCAAAGCTCAGGTCCTCCATGGCATCCACATATAACAAGCTTATGCTAGCCAGTGCCGGAGATTCACACACAATGTGCGCTATCGTCTCAGCCTACTCTAGGCACAGTCTGCAAGTTGTTCGCTCTTCATCTGGGCTAGATGATACTTGAAGTTTCCATGGCCTGTCACAATGAAGGAGGTTTAATGAGTCCACCCATTGTAGGACCTTAGCTCGCATTATGCCATTACCTAGCACTACTCTGGGTTCTGGTCCACAGAAATTTACTGCAGAACCCCCTTTTTGCTAGTTGGTTTGCTGCTTCATTTTCAGCTGTGCCTATGTGTCCCTTAATACACATCAATGTTACCTCATTAACCGAGGCAAATCTGTTAAGTTTTACAACACATTTTAGCATTATGAGGTGCCTGCTTCCCAGAAGGATTTACCTAAGCCTGGCTATAGGATTAATCTCTCCACCTCTAACGAGGCTTTCTTGTCCATCCCTATCGGAATATCTCGATTCAATGCCATAAAAGAGCCCTTAGTGATTAACCTGTTCACCCAAACGGGTTAAAAGTTTGTCATAAAAATTTAATTTTCAGTACTTTTAGATTTTTTTTCTGATTTTTGTTTTTATATTAAAAATTGCACATTATAGAAGAGAACTTCTAGACAGACTTCTTAAAAAACACCACATACTCACTGCAAGAATATTGTTAGCAAATTAGGACAATAATGATAATGCCTTTTTATAACTTAATCATTGATTAATGTTTTCAAATAACTACTAATGAAACTTTTTCATTAAAAAGCAGTACATACCATTAATGAAAAGAATAGTAATAAAAAAAACTTGTTAGCGTTATTTATAATTCAATGCTAATGAAATTGCCAAATCTAATTAATTAGTATCATGTATGTATGTATGTATGTATGTATGTATGTATGTATGTATGTATGTATGTATGTATGTATGTATGTATGTATGTATGTATGTATGTATGTATGTATGTATGTATGTATGTATGTATGTATGTATGTATGTATGTATGTATGTATGTATGTATGTATGTATGTATGTATGTATGTATGTATGTATGTATGTATGTATGTATGTATGTATGTATGTATGTATGTATGTATGTATGTATGTATGTATGTATGTATGTATGTATGTATGTATGTATATATGTATGTATGTATGTATGTATGTATGTATGTATGTATGTATGTATGTATGTATGTATGTATGTATGTATGTATGTATGTATGTATGTATGTATGTATGTATGTATGTATGTATGTATGTATGTATTTGTATGTATGTATGTATGTATGTATGTATGTATGTATGTATGTATGTATGTATGTATGTATGTATGTATGTATGTATGTATGTATGTATGTATGTATGTATGTATGTATGTATGTATGCATGTATGTATGTATGTATGTATGTATGTATGTATGTATGTATGTATGTATGTATGTATGTATGCATGTATATATGTATTCCGACGTTACGTTAATGTTAAGACAGCAACGTATAACGTACGACGGATTCTATGTCGCTCGTATTTTACTCTTAGCTTTCGAGAGGAATTCTATTTTTTGATAGGTATCGCTATAGGGAACTTTCGCTCCGACATAAGCACATCCTTACCGGAGCAACTATCTCGACGAGTAAGAAGAATCACTAAAGCACTCTCACACTGCCTCTCTGCAAGGATGCAGGTTTCTCTGTTCCTTTTCAAGAATGTAGGCTTAGATACATATATATATGTAGGTGACTTTTTTTATACTGTACCAAACAGTCGTCAATGTTGATAATATTTAACTGACTTTGTTTTTACTTTTCGTATTGTTATATTTATTTAACTTTGCCAAATGTATCATGAAAACAAACTTCTCTTGTCTACGTTTTGTTTAAATCAGCATGAAAATTTCACAGTAATAAAGTTATAGTTTGGTTTTCTTTGAATTGCTAAAACACTATGGAGAGCAGTGCTGGGGAATGATCGTTTTGTTTTTTTCTTTTGTGAAATGTAAATAAAATAAAAAGTGGTAGATTGTGATAAAGTTAGAATTTCTTAGTTTATGGTCTGTTATTTTGCAATTCTTAAGAAGCAAATATTTGTTGTTTTTAGGTTCAGTTTTTGGTGCGATACTGTTTTAATATTTAGGAGGTAAATAACGAGTTGTATATTGACATAAAAACTGTATTGAAGTATTAATATTAAAGTATTTAAAGTATTTACATTAAATTATAATTGAGAATTGTTTCATTTTTGAAATAAAGTCTCCCAAGTTATCTAGAGTGTGGCATTAAATTTTAACCTGGTTCTATGAAGTTGCTAGAGAGTCACTCGCAGGTTTTTGTTGACTACAATATTTAATCATTGTTGCTGTAGTATAAGTGGCAGCTCCTTTAAACAATTGAATAAAAATCACTCAATCTCTTGACCAAATTCTCTATTAATTTCCTAGACGAAGTGTTCGCTTACAGTGCAGAAATACCACCTTAAATTTTTTAGCGATGCCTATGTAAAAATATGTATGAGGGTGACTCTTCAAAGGTTTATTTTCCGACAGGTATTAAACATACAGAGCTTAAACCTGACAACTCTATTATCATTTGTGTTCAGATGTGTTTCCCATTTTATTATGAATAAATCGTAATTTTGTTCGGGAATGTTATCGATATACTTTGCTCAATAAGGCTCAATGCAGCTTTTGGAGTGGGAAAAATCCACGAAAACATATTCGCTATTTATGTCAGTTGAATGAGATATTTTTAATTCTTTAGAATTTAACCCGTTAAAAATTTAGGATTAACGTCGGTTATTAGACGGAGTGTCTATTGAAGAAATGTTTTTCTGACACTAAGATCGCTTGCTCCCATTATTAATTTTAAGATTTAAGAAAAAAGCAATAGTTGTCTAACCATTTGATTCTTTAATAAATTAATTACAGACTTTCCTAAAAATCATTTACTCGTCTTTTAAAAATCTTGTTTCATTTTTAATTGTATTAATAATGTGTGCGGAGTATTGAAGCAGACCACTTCCTTAATGGGTCCCTTTGCGACCCCCTACCGTCCTCAAAGATTATTGGCAACCAATTTACAAATTACTGCAACCTTACATTCACTGAGTCACTTGCTACCACAACCCATTACTCTTGACTTTATTATTTCAGACTGTTAACTGGTTACTGTCAGTCTTCCTCACGGAGTATCTAGCAATTGCTATGAATGTTCCAAGGCTGAGTTCCCCCATGTCATCCACATTAAAAAGTTCCTACCCGTGTGTGGACATTCCCATACAATGTCCTTCTCAGCCTTTCCAGGTACAGTCTGCAAGTATCTTCTTTGAACGAATCCAGATTCCCCTGTCATACTTTCACCTGCCTCATGTGTTTTATAATCAACTGGTTGTCACTTGCTTAAATGCACACGACTCTCCAGCAGGTGATCCAACGCATGCAGCAGCCCAAGCAATTCTACTTCTAGTACACGGAGAGGTACTCCTCCAAACACAGACTACATCGCTCTTCATACGCAAAACTAACATTGCAGCTATTGGTCTTATGAATAAGTCCAACGGCAGCAATCCCATCATTGCCTATATTTTTAATTCGAAGTACTACTTATATGATTTTATAAAAACTTATAACATTACCCACGTATTTAACAAAATTAATCAGTTTAATATATTGTTTTTTAATATTAATGCTCTTCATTCTATTTAAAGACTTGCAGGTATAAAAGAAAAGTTAAACGTTTATCCAGATTAAATGTCAGTCTATTGTCTCTTTTATCAAACGGCTTAAAATATCAAAGGATATGTGTGCCAAGTAAACAAAATTAATGTCTCTTGTACAGATTATTAAAAATATTTTTTACTAAATATGTTTGAGCAAAAGATTAGTTACTTTTAATGACTCAAAAGAAAAATATTATTAACATAACGAAAATAACTATGTATTTTGTCAAGGAAAGGATGTCACGTTCTATTTGTGTTTATTATAAAGGTAATCTTTATATGTATGTGTAAGGATGTGGCTATGTATAATCATATGTGAAAGACAGTATTAATTAAAATAAAAACTAGAACATTTACATTATAATTACTTATACTCGCCTTTTCTTTGTTGACTTGTTAAATTTAACATGACATGTTGAGATTTTTTATCATACAGCTCGGCTAATATTGTTTTCTATAAAAATTATTTATAATAGAAATGGATTTTTTTTATTTCATCCGTCCGTCCGTTTATAACTACCTGCCATCCAATAATTTAATATGGTGCTGACGCTTGAAAATATCGGACTAGCAGAAAGTAACATAGCAGCATCAGACACCGGAAAAATTTCGGTTTGGAAAATGTTACAAATGTTGCTCAGTCTACAACTGTTCCTAGTCCTCACGCAGTGCTGTTGTCCATTTCTTAGTGGGATGAATCTGGTAATCTCCTTCTCCTAATATATTTCAGGCATCACAAAATAGACATATAATAATCGACTTGAAAACAACCTCTGATATTGAGTTAAAAAAACACAATTTGTAAAATTAGGTTCTGATATTAAAATCAAACTCCTTTCTTCTAGCCTTGAAAAGGGTTTGAGAATTGCGTTATATATCAAATGAAAATAAACTATCATGTCCAAAGGTTTGTTGACTTTGGGTTTGCTGAAAACACACTAAGAGAAAACCCACAATTACGCTGATATATTTTGACATTAATATTATGACTTCTTCGTGTTAGACCCCGTGATACATGTTATCGCTATGGTAATAATCTTTACATCAGTTGGTAATTTTGTTATTAATTATTACATATATGTAATCAATTTTATAAGACTTATACATTAAGGAAATGCCAATTAGAGATTATTTGAATGATCAATTAAAAATCAAGTGAATGACAAGTTAGCATAAATATAATAAATATTTGATATTCAATAAAATAATTTCGTTTATATTTTTAAGAGAAAAAAACTGGCAATTATTGTCTACAAATAAATTTCGTTACGTTCTTTGGAAAGGGATATAATGATATACATATGTACATATATAGTAGAGAAGAGAGGTGGACTATTGATATCGATAACTATGGTTTGACAGCTGAGATTGTCAATGATGATATTGTTGATGGTGCACTTGTCGTTGGCTTATAAATATTATTCTGGGGGGTGCAATGCCCCCTACAGACTTGCTCTTGCTTGACCCCACCCCGTTGTTCGTGCGACTAAATGCCCTCTGGATTACTTTTTATTGGGATATGTTATGACATTTATTTTACCGGCAAATCAGCAACTTTTGAAGCATTGGAAGCGAATATTCAAGTCACCATTGATGCCATACGGATAAATTATTTGACAAAGAAATTACAAATTGGACTGTTCGAATGGAACATTAAACTCGTAGCCGTGGTGGATATATGCCGGAAATCATATTTAAATAAAATGCAATGAAATTGTCTACCAGATTATAAAAAGAAATTCATTCCAAAAATATTTCTGGCTTGTATTAATCATTTTAAGTTCCTACGCAGCTAAAAAAAACAGTCGATATACATAAGTATGCTTCAGTTTTTAGAACACCAGCGGCTCTGGTGTTAAGTAGTACATTTAATTTAAAGCTGCCGACAATTTATTGCTATTGAGAAATACCGACGAAGGTGGGCGCTGTGGCACAAAATTTGTTATATTGTTTATAGTATTTTTATGCGAACCCATGGCCGTAAAATCTATTGCATGCTTAGTAGCCAACGTGTTATAGCACCTTAATTTATGTGGCATTTAACTTTCCAATTTTTTACGTTGATTGGACATATGATGACTTTATCAATACTTTTTTTGTATTTATATTTTACCAATTAAAAATATACCAAATGTGTCATCGACTTGAGGACGATGCAGTCATAAGATAGGTTTAAAATATCATTTAAAATATGACAAAATTCTATCATAACTTTTGTCATTACATTGATCCCAGTTTTAATCCACTTGATGAAATTTTTCATAATATTGATGTCATAATTCCGGTGATATGGCGTTCTTAATCCGACGATGAATTTTTTTATTATAGCACTCACTAGACAATCAGCTATGAGTAATATATAAAATATATATTTTTCATATTATTAATGGTATCTTCAATGTGTATGAACTAACAAAAAGTACTCATATCTTAAGTCTAAAAGACAAAATTAAAATAGGAAAAAAGAAATAAAATATACCTAATTTTGTGCAGCCAATGATGGACAAAAAAAATTTTTTTTGGGTCATCCCTCTGATGTTCGGACGAGAGAAGCAATCCATCCTTCTTAGTCGAGCGTAACCATGAGCATTTAAGATGTTAAGGGCCAGTGAATTTGGACGCATTTCAGTTACCAGTTTTTCATATATCGACTGTGATCATTCGTAAAATTTTTTTTGGTGCCTTTGAATTTTGTCTAGGTTTAAAGCTGAGGCAATACCCCATAACTGAATGCCATAGCACTATATTGGTTTAAGGAGGTAACTATAAAGTAGAAGCGTGCAATCTAAGCTTAGGGTTGAGTTTTTGCCAATAAGCCAATTTATTGCACAGCTTTAAACTTAATTTGTGTCAATTTTGTTTCTATGTGATGTTTGCAGGTTAAACGTCGATTAGGGTGTATGCCAAGGTATTTAACCTCCGGGTGTTGTGATAAAGTTTGGTTATTTATTCGAATATGAGGGCATAAGTCTCTACGCAATGTGAATGTTAAATTTTATTCTTCATTTTTCCAACCACAATTCCAAAGAAAATATATGGTCTTGTAAATATCGGGATGCCACTTGAGAGCTTTCGTGAATAATGCTTAGAAAGGTAGTGCCACCAGCAAATGTTAAAGTGAGGACTCGGTTGCTAATTGGCATATCTGATGAATAAAGCATATATAAAATGGGTCCCAAAATACTACCTTGGGGAATTCCGGCTTTATTTGGCTGAGTCAAGCTTAAGAAATCACCTTCAAACTTACGTCCAGTCCAGTTAAATAACTTTTTAAATGCTTATAGAAATTTTGGGGCAAGTTTTGCTTCAACTCGTAAATTTTGTTTAGAAAACTTCTGATAACACCATGGTCCCTTTGTAAAATTTATTATGGTGTTATGGTATTGTTATGGTTAGTATCAAATTAAATCTTATGAAATCTCCTTTCAAATAAGCATTTACTTAACTCTCTAGGGCCTATAGAACTGGAATTAGAATATGTTTCAGCCTCGACCGCATATGCAAAAAAGCCATATGTCTCTATTTTTATTAATTTATAGCTAAAAAACTGTAAGAGATAGAATTTTTCTAAAATTATATGTGGATTTAGGGAGTCAAGGAATATAAATAGAAAAAGTTTCAATGAAATATGAAGTATTCATTTTGAGTGCCATGTCAATTTGACATGGAATATCCCCTATACTTTTTGTCATATTATTAATTTGAATGCAATCCACAATTTATCAAAAGTATGGCAAGTAAATATCTTAATTGTAGAACAATTTTTATCTTAAAAAAATAAAAATTAACCTATTTTGATACAGAACTCGTATACAAACATATGTATGTATATAAGAGCAAGACACAATTAAGAATTAAAACAGTCGAAAAAAACAAGTCATGTTAAAATTAATTTTAAAAATTGGGCTAGTTTTGGTTTTACTGCTGCGAATAACGAAAGCACAACTGGGTGAAATAAAAGAGCAGGCTATAGAATCGAATTACCAAAAGTACAATACAGCTACAGATAATGCTTTAATAAACATTGATGAAACACTAAATAAAGTAAATGACTCTCGGGTAAATGGTGGTGAAGTGGTTAAAAAAATTGTACCTTTCCAAGTATCTCTGCAAGCTTATCGACGTAATCGTTGGCGTCACTTTTGCGGAGGTTCTATTATAAGTGCTAATCATGTATTAACAGCTGCTCATTGTGTAGATAAAATGAAAGCTGAGGATATACATATTGTTGCAGGTACTTTAACTTGGAGTTCCGGTGGTCAGAGACATAGAGCGGCAGCTAAACGTGTACATCCTCAATATGCCTTACGGCCATGGGTTATAAATGACATTGCTGTTCTAAAAGTACAACCAGCATTTAATTTACGTCGAAATTCTATAGGAACTGTCAGCATGGGCAGTACTAATCGTGTGGGAGACAGGATTAAAGTTCGTTTAACAGGTTGGGGAGCCACAACACCAACTGCGTCGGGAGGTTTGCCCGATAAATTGCAGCAATTAGAATACCATACTATATCGAATGAGGAATGTGGCAGAAAGGGATTCAGGGTGACTCAAAATGAGATTTGTGCTTTGTCAGCTAAAGGACAAGGTTCGTGTATGGTAAGTTGATAATTACTAAACACTCGACAATTTAATTAAATTTAAATTTTTTTACGGGAAAAGGCCAGTGTGCCCTAAAAAGTATGTTTTACAAAATATATATAAAACAATTTAAGTAAACGATTGTTTAATCCTTTAAAACTAGAAAATATTTAGCACATCTGAACCCGCTTGAGATTCTTACTTTTTGTAAAAAATCGTCTTCTCACGCTGGATGACAAAATGTGAATTGTGTCGTTGCATTAGCGTAGTAAGTTGTAATCTGGGAGCCTTGTATATTACCT
Source organism: Phasia obesa (assembly GCA_949628195.1). NCBI lineage: Eukaryota > Metazoa > Arthropoda > Insecta > Diptera > Tachinidae > Phasia > Phasia obesa. The sequence goes on along the minus strand of OX451215.1, from coordinate 168,199,882 downwards.
CTTGTAAGTTTGTTTGGTTATGCATTTATCACCTCTAATCGGCAGTACTGATTTTAATGAAAGTTGAAAAATAGAAAAATCCTTAACTAGAAGGTGTAATGGATAGTGTCTGTTTAAAAAACTAGGACCCTGAGAAAAGGAAAATAAACTGATTTTAGTGAACTTTAAAACGTAGACGGAGCCTTATGTAGATGGTCCAAAAGGCAAAGTCTTTTTTCAAAGCTAGGAATTAGGGAGAAAAATATGCTAAAACGGGCAGTTTTTTACGTCTGAACTGAATTTAATTTAATTAAATTTAAATCAATGATATATTCTTATCTTAAAGGTGCAAGAGGCTATAATTTTGATTTTTTTGGGCCACTTCTATTTATGATTTATATAAATGAAATTGTCATCATTTCTATTTCTTTGCTAAATATCTTTCAACATTTGTGCAATAGGGGGTTTTATTTTTTTTAGAAGTATATTATATATTCTTAGATTTAAGAGATTTTTTTTTGTACTTGCCATTTATTTTTTAACTGGATTAATTTGGCCCTAGGGGATTACAGTCCATACAAATAAATAAATAAAATAAATAAAAAAAAACTCAGACCCAGAGGAGAAAAAAGGGAGGAAAATAGGCATTGTTATACAGCTTGATTAATTTTAATGAAATTTGGAACATTCATAGATCCTTACCTGAATGGTGCAACAGGATATATCTGTTTTCCGAACTCGACCCTATAGGAAAGAAATGGAACAAAAGGGAAAATGTACATCTTAGTCTTCAATATATTTTTCTTTAGTCACAGTCTTTATAGATTATATTTCATAGGTGGTTCTCAACACCAAAAAATTATTGATTCTCCGAAACTTTTATATTATTTTAAAAATTGTTTCTTCTGTGTTGAGAGTATAAAAAACGCTGTAAATGTTTAGCTATTTTTCTATAATATAGTATACTAATTAATTAAATACTAATTTAATTTTTTAAATACTATAATGATGTTAAGTCACGTTTACTTCACTTGTTTGATATCAAAGAACAGAAATTTTATGAAGGTGGAATTAAAACACTACCTACTACGGCGTAGCTCATCAAAAAAAAAGAACATTTATTGAATAAATTTTTTTTTAATTTTTTAATTTTCCTTTTTATTTAAAACTAGCTGTACCCACACACGTTGTGTGCGTTCTGACTATATTTTGTTCGATTTTGCTTTGAAAGTAATCCACACCAAATTTTAAAACTCTTACTTTTATACTACTTCACGTATGCTTATTTTCTTTATATAAAGGTACCCATCCCTAGATAAAATTCAAAAACTTGTATAAAATTCTAAAAATTATTGTTAAGCTTACAAAAACAAAGGGCGCTGTAAAGTATGCAATACCTTTAAAGTATCCAGCATTCAATTTCGCAATTTTACCGATATGCTTACTTTCACTGCTTTTTCTCCACTTTCTCTTGGGAATAAGATATAAAGTATCCTATATTTGAATGCGGATACTAAGGTGCCTCATCACAAAATTTACTTACTCCCAAATTTTGTAAACGCACTACAGTTCATACCGTATGGCATATCAAAATGAAGTTTAGTATGTGCCTTTGGTTTATGGAGATGAAGAGCTATATAAATTTTGGGCATAATCGTAAAGGGGCAAGGGGTAGTTTACTTAACACCCCAAACCGGAAAAAATTAATTTTTCGATTCGAATATACTTTCAACTTTTATTCTTTATGTAATATATCCATACAAATTTCTGTTTCCATTGGGTATAATAAAGTTGAGTGTAGGCCACTCCAGTTTTATTTTTAATATATCTATATATATAAAGCACAAAATGTATTTGTTTGTATGTTTGTTTTTTGTTTGTTTTTTTGTCGGGAAACTATAGCTGCCTACACCAATGAACCGATCTTTCTGAAATTTTCACAGTTTGTTACTGGATACACGGATGGTAAAATAGGGTACTTATTTTTTTGATATTCGACGTGGGCGTGGCATCTCCCATACAAAGTAAATATTTATCATAGTGTTTCTTGCTAATAGTAGTAGGTAGCACCTTGAAATTTTGCACCAGTAACCTCTATATTAACGTACATAGTTAGGAGAAAGATGGACTGGAATGGAATAGCGGGAGTGGTGAAAGTGAAAAATTATTATCCTGTATCTAGAGAACTACACTAGGTAGCGTCTTGGAATTTTGCACAAATAACCACTATATTAACGTACATAGTTTAGCTAAACACAGACTGGATTGGAATAGCGGGAGTGGTACCTCGCATACAAAGTGAAAAATTAATATCCTGTATCCAGAGAACTGCACTAGCTAGCGCCTTGGAATTTTGCACCAGTAACCGCCATATTAACGTACATAGTTTAGCGAAACACAGACGGGATTGGAATAGCGGGAGTGGTACCTCCCATACGAAGTGAAAAATTATTATCCTGTATCTAGAGAACTGCACTAGCTAGCGCCTTGGAATTTTGCACCAATAAACACCATATTAACGTACATAGTTTAGCGAAACACAGACGAGATTGGAATAGCGGGAGTGGTACCTCCCATACAAAGTGAAAAATTATTATCCTGTATCTAGAGAACTGCACTAGCTAGTGCCTTAGAATTTTGCACCAATAACCGCCATATTAACGTACATAGTTTAGCGAAATACAGACGGGATTGGAATAGCGGAAGTGGTACCCCCCATACAAAGTAAAAAATTATTATCCTGTTCTAGAGAACTGCAATAGGTAGCGCCTTGGAATTTTGCATCAGTAACCCCCTTAATAAGATACATTGTGTAGAAAAAACACAGACTGAATTTGAATGGAGGGCGTGATACCTCCTATGCAAAGTGAAAAATTTTTATCATGTTAATACGTATAGTCTATCAAAAAACAGGTTTGATGGGAACATTTTTGACGCGTGCGTTTTCGCGTTAAAGATTGGTCATACTTTTCTTCCAAGTGTTTTTATTGTATTTTTTGGGTGTAGCGAAGCGCACCGGGGATAGCTAGTTTTGTATACATTTAAAAATAAGACATTTTCGTCTTAACTTAACATACATACATCAGAGTGAAGTACTTTAAAATTTAAATTCAATATTACGTAATACTGTTGTTATAACTTCCGGTTAAGACGGACACCACGCCTACAGCAAGCCAAGTTTCAATTAGGTATATTGTTTTGAAACAACAGATTTATTCACATTTTTCGGAAAAAATCCCATTTGTGCGTAACACAACATTTAGGAAACCAAAGTTTAGGCAGATGTCAATATCAGTCTTTAGACCATTGTTTCGTCAAAGAATTTCGAAAGTCATTATGTCAAATCAATTAATATAAAATTTGTATGTAATTAACAGATAGAATAATTCCTCATTTGTATAATACAAAGTTGTCTACAGAAATTCCATGAAAAAAATAATTGCAAAATTTTACACCTAAAATTCAGGTAGAACTGTAACTATGTGTAATGTATATGTATTAATATTTTTATGTTACTGGTAATTTTTTCTTTGTTTGTTGTTAGGGTGATTCTGGTGGTCCTTTAGTTACCACACAAGTACCTTTGCAACTTGTTGGTGTTGTTTCCTATGGCTCAGCCACCTGTGCCCAAGGCAGACCTGATGTTTACACAAGAATTTCCAGTTTTCTACCCTACATTACTCAAGTGATTACTAGCGAAATACCATAAAGTTGTTAAAATGGAACACATGAATGAGTGCCTGAATGTAAAATTTAAGCATGAAATTGTTTTGAATAGTAAAATTGTACCTTTGCTGTACAAATTACATTTTGTATTTGCTTTAGATTGGCGTTAAATTAAAAGTAAAGTGCAACGAAATAGCTTAAAGTAGTAAAGTGTAAAAATATCTCATTAAGTTGGCTGTGTATATACCCTACAGAATAATATTTAGAAATAAAAGTATGTGATTTATTAAAGGCAGAAAATATTAAGAATTGTAATGACAGCGAGGCCGCTAGATAAAAGGATATTGACAATTTAAGAAAAAATAAAAGCAAAAAAATATATACCTACATATATATTGCATACAAAGTTGATACTAAAACTCTTTGGGAGATTTCGATTTACAAAGTTTTTAGCTTTAGCATGTAATAAATGTGCTTATTGACCAATGTTTAAAAAACACAAGAGATTAAAAGAGAACAAAAGGGAGATGTTATACTTTTACCGCTTCATCATAAAAATGAATTGTCTTAAAATCATAACAACCGACAAAGGGTTTCTTACACTTAAAAACTTTGCTCAGAAGTTATAAAATAAAATTTAATTTTAAATTAGATGTATACAGATAAATCTGTGGCAAAAAGAAAAAACTGCTTAAGTCGACTCTTAAGTTTTGTTAACCTAAATAACACATTAATTTGAATGTGTTATTTATAGCAATGTATAAGGACATATTTCTCAATTTATAAAGACAGAAAGATATGCCCTTAATTGCAACAGGAATAAAAATAATAAAAGGTTTTGAATTGGCCTTCTTCAAGAATACAGGATAAGACATAAGCCGTTTCTCCTTGTTGTCACATAAGTAGATAAATATCTTAGAGAAATAATTATATGTGCAATGCTTCAAATTTAATTTGAATTAAAAGAAGCAATGGAAAATGGGAAAATATATATATTTTTTCAAATTTATAGTTAAAGGAATAAAAATGAAGAAACAAAATTATATTAATATATTTTTTGAACATGGAAAAAAAATAAAGCTTTAAATCTCCATAGCAAGGCATATTTAACCAGGTGACTGCAGAAGGCGGAGCTAATATTAAAGAGAAATTTTTTCAATTTTTTTATATGGAGTTTGACATTAATCAGGTTTTTTAAGAGAGAATAATATCTATTTTAATGTCAAAATCCATATAAAAAAATTTTAAAAATTTTCTGCTCAAATTTCCTCTCCCTTACGCTATCACCTTGTTTAATATGCCTTGCTCCATAGAAAATATTTCTATGTGCAAAAATTTTATTTAATATATCGTCGTATGATTCCAAAAAAGCCTTAAGTTACAAAAAAATCAAAAGCAACTTTTTTTTGTTGTTTATGATTCACCGTATCAATTTACATTATTGTGTAAATTTTACACTTCTATAATTAAAAATAACTATCTTATGCTGGAGCTTAAACTGAAAAAAAAATTTTAAAATGTTAGATAATTTTTTATTAGATCGTTTTTTTTTTTGCTTGTCCTGTAAAATTTTGTCAATGTAACTTAGGGCTTTTATGAAATTATATGACGATATACATAATATATACATATTATTTTAGTTACTAAATAAAAGTTAATAAGAGGTTGTGTTACTCTTGTGTAACCTGACTAATTTCACACCACGGGGCATTGACTCCACCAGTTTTTTCAGGACAGACGCATCATTCAATAAATATGGCTTTTTTTAAGCTGTTTCCAGCTGTCATATAGCTTGGAGCATGCATATATTTTGGCAGAAGGTATTCACCATAGAACCTCGATGGGATTGAGGTCTGGGCTTAAAGCAGACCAGCTCAGCAAATCAACTTGTCGAAAGTTAAAAAACGCCTTTATCTTCTTCACCACGTGGATCGGTGCATTATCCTGCTTTACAGTCTATTTAACGCCTTGTAATCAACCACAAAATTAAGATGATTATTTTGTAACAAATCAATGTAGAATTCTGCATTAAATTTTTGTAGCACAAAGCTTAACTTGGACTTCCCTTTTGATAAAAACACTGCCCATACATACCATGCGTAAACCTGCACCATTAACTCGTTTGTGACATGCTTCCCGTTTGCTTCAATTTCCATCCAATCCATCCAATTTTTATGGAGACCATCTGATCCGACTAATTTAAACTTTATTTCATTAAATATGACTAAACAACGTGTTTAATTAAATTTAATAGAGAATGTTTATTATCATTTGACAGAACATTCTTTGGCATTTATTTTTGAAGATTATGTCTATCAAATGTTGGCCGTTCCTACGTCGCAGATGGTCCATCCGTTGAGTACAATATTCGATGACTCGTTAGAGCATTTTGACTTGTAACTGGAGAATGACACGCGTGATGTTTTCCTCTAAGGCCTGAATCGAAGCGGAATTGTCCGCATAAACTTTAGACTTTACATATCCCCACAGGAAAAAGTCTAACGGTGTGATATCACACGATCTTGGTGGCCAATCGACCGGCCAAAAACGTGAAATTATGTGCTCACTGAAATGTTCTCTAAATAAATCTATTGATTGATGCGAGGTGTGGGAAGTGGCGGCGCCACTTGCTAAAACCAAGTGTCGCCGAGATCACGAGCTTCAATTTCAGGCATCAAATAGTCGGTTATTATGGCACGATAACGGTCGCCATTGACGGTTACATTCGCACCGGCATCATTTTTAAAGAAATATGGACATATTTATAAAATATGGAAATATTTTATGAAAAGTATATGTTTTGGAAAAAGGAATTTGAATCTGTGATATTTTTTTTAACTATAAATTCGAAAAAAAAAACTTTTCCCAATTTCCATTGTTTGTTTTAATTCAAATTAAAGTTAAAGCATTGCACATATAATTATTTGTCCAAGGTATAATCATTTTTAATATGTTATAAACTAAATCAAGGATTTTGTTTATTTTATGTGAACAATTTTTCATTATCATGTTCGATCAAACTTTAATAAAAGATTATTTTATTTTTGATCATAAAACGCAAAACACAAAAGTGTTTTTTGGACGAAATTAAATTTTACTTTTAAGTAAAATCTCACATAGACTAATATCTCTTCATTTTTGTAGACATTATTAAGAGACGACAATAGAAACCATAAATTAATTTAAATCAATCAATTCAATTTGTTTGTCAATAATTTTTTTAAATGATAATATTTTTATTTTACTTTATTTACTTAAACGAATTTCATTGACGACCCATTTGTACATGGTAGTGCCATCCATAAACTCAAAGTCACATTTACTGAGAACTTTGGTTGGAAAGTGTACAGAGTTGAGTAATTCGAATAAATTGAATGGTAACAAATAAATGAATTATTATTGTACATATGTATGTATGTATGTTTGCTTATGTTTGTAATATTGTACTGTATGTGTTCTATTTGTCTGTATAAAAACATTCCTTTGATAATAATATACATACAGTATGAATATGATTTCAAGCCGATTATTAAAAACAATTAAAATTGATTTCTTTCTGTAATTCTTTCGTTTAAAAGAAACTATATTTGTACAAAAAAATTTTCAATAAACTTTTTACACTCAAAAGAAGTTACTAGTAAATTGAATCACTTAACAACGTGAGGATGGTTTGGATTCCCTTAAGAAATCATGGTTATATATACATGCATATGTATGTACATTAATTAAATGTTATAATTATCTAAAGGAAAACACGAAGTGTTTGGCAACGATTTTTTACGAAAAAAAGCCCTAAACTTCGAAGGAATAACTAAATGATATTTTAATTTAACAATAAAATCGTTTTTCCTTTCCGATGCACAGAGGGTCCAAATGTCCTTTTTCACGAATTAATTAAAAAGTAATAATTTCAAGTATCGTAAGGAGCATAACATTTTGCATCACTAGGCCACAAAGTAATGTCAAGTAGGTAACGGTGCTTGTAGTAACGCATTGAAATTAAAAACTTTGTGCAATTAAATACTATTTACCACAAGTAATTGTGAAAAAGCAAAATATTCAATCATGCAACTATCAAGATTTCTTCAAATACCTTTCATCAAATACCTGAAGTATTTTATGAAAAGTTTAGCTTAAATTTGTAGTTTAAATTATTTCTGGAAGTGCTTTTCTTTTGTTTTTGCTGTTTATATTAGAAAGACAAAAAATTAATGGATTTTCTTAGATTAAGTGGACATTAAGCTATTACATGGACTGAGTTGAGCAAAGATTTTAATTTATTTTTAAAGAATGAACAAATAAGCGTTATTTTAGAAAAAATTAGCCTGCGCTTCGGTGCACCTCTAAAGTTATGCGCGAATTAGTAACAGCATCACGCTGCCAACAAAAAGCCCTTTGTGGTTTTGATTAAGAATTAAGATCAATATTATTTATTGTATTACCAAACTAAGCTAACTTCACTATTAAAGTTCTGCAGATATATAAAAACACATACTTTTATTGTATGTTAGAACCCGTCTCTCTCCTCCTATACCAACAAGATGTTGTTGAAACATGAAGTTTGCCGTAAGAGTTACGGTCATTCAATTTAGGGTATCCCGCTATTGCAGTTCTCCAGATATAGGGAAATTATCCATTTTTAATTGGGGGCTATCTATTTCCCCACTCGTATACATTCAAGATTTTGTTTACACATGCAGTTTGTAGTAAGAGTTACCCTCGCTATTGTAGCTATGAATGTATAGGAATTTTATTAATTTTTTTGTATGGGGGTACCTATCTAACTCCTCGTATATCAACAAATTTTTGTTCAAACATGCAGTTTGTTCTAAGAGCTACCCATATCAAATTTTTTGAGCCTCACTATTGTAGTTGTGGACATATTAACTAATCCCTCTGTGCGATGTTGTAATTTATTTAATTAATATTGTAGTACTGGTACCAGGGATGCATCGATAACCGATATATGGGCGATACTTGGGTTTTGCCGATGTATTGAAATCGGGGATATTTTACTTTTTGATACAACAATACTTTACAAATTTCGAAATAATTGCATACATTCAGTATAACGCTACAGGGTTTAAGGCGGTTGAGGCAACAGTTTCGGTACACGTTTGTCTGCAGATTACAACTTAGAACTGAAGAGTAGATAACGATGGCAGAGCAGGTAAAAATGTTATCTATATGCTCCAAATTAATTAACAAAGGCACTGCTTAGTTTGGCGAATCAATTATGTTGATAAGATTCTTCGAAAATTTTTATAAAATAATTTTTTTTCCCGTCTTTTATGGGGCAACCTGTAATTTTTTCTAACTAACTGCCTTTAAAAATTAAAAGTGTCTGATTGTTACGGTTCAAAAAATGATAAAAAATAAGTAAAAATTTCGTTTGGTGACACCCTTTAATTTTTAAAAATTTTTTACACTTGGTCACATGTGTAAATGTCACCCGAGTTTGCCTGCCTATAACGTTTACAACATAAAGCAATTTTGTAGAAATCCCTCTCATTTTCAGTTGTCTCTATTTGAATACACTTTTATTTTTAGTAAGAGTTGTTGTAGCGGCCATAGTATTATAACTATATACATTATGTTAAAAAATTTTAAGAGTTTAAACCCAGATAGCACTAATCTTAATGATTCATTGATTTGAAAGATAATGCAACATATTGCTTAACTAAGCAATGCTTTAATTCTTTTTTTAATTTAAAAGAAATTTTACTCCTTAAATATTAACTGCTTTAAGTTAAGATTTTACCAATTTTTTATCGTGGGTGTATTTTTTGTTTCTATATTTCCATTTCGATAGCAAGAACTCTCCACAGTCAGATAGAAGTGTTTGCGTTAAAAAAAGAATTGAAAGATGAATCAGTTTAGTTAAACAAGTGACTATACAAGAAAATAAAATACAATTGAATTTCTTTAATTTTTACATTGTCCGTTGAGATTGTTTGGCACTGTTTAGCATTGTCAGTCAACCCATTCCCCTGTATGTGTCATTATCAATTAAATGTAATTTTTGTCTTACGAAATGCGTATTTGTATTCATAAAAATATTTATTAAAATTGTATTTGTTATGTTTTAATTAAAATGATTTTTTAAATGTTTGGGGTTTTTATTTCAAACCACTGACCCTTAGGTTTGTGACCCTGTATGGATGTTGTCTCAAAATATTTTTATTAAAATTTTATAATTTTTTGGCACTGAAGTAATATTGATTGCAAAGTGAACACAAATTTAATTTAGAATATTAAAACATGAATTTACTTTTGAGTACTATTTTTTCGGAAATAAAGAATCATGAATAATTAAATATCATTATTGTTCATGGCGATGAGACACCAGAATGTTTCCTTGAAATAAGTAATACTGATGTGGGTTAAGCTAATCAGCAGACGAATTCGTGAATGGGGTTCTATTATGACCTTCTGTGGGCTTAAACCCCATAATAGTAGTGTGAAATCTAAGGTCTTACCACGGTTGGTCTCTAAATACCTGATATGGTTACAGACGACTGCGACTTGGTGGAAAAACCTAAGGCAGGAACCTTTAGCAGAAAAGCAAAAATGAAATTTCGATACAATTGGAGAACCTTTAGCTTATAACTGCGTTAGTGACTGTAAGAGGCTAAGTGGGCAGACAAGGAATGGGCGAAGCGGAAACAATTTTTTCAGGTGAAAGAGTGAAAGAAAAATTAAATATTTTTATTTTATGGATGACATTTTATTTTATACTATCGTTGACGACGAAAAATTATCAATGGCGAAAATAAACGCATGATAATGTCGCGGGATTCAATGGTAAGTAAGGATATTAATTACTACCCATTTGGACAAACTGACCTTGAAACGGCATAGGTGTCGACGATGTAAGCACCATTTATCCCTTGTCTTTCAGGTTTTCAAAAGACTATTTAAGGGAAACATCTTGTTTACTGTCTTTCATCTTAATGTAATGAGAACGAAATAGGCGACATTGTGTTATATAAGAGACTAACTATTAACGACAAGATGGGTGACAACGTCTTAAATATGGTGTCAAAGTCTTTGAAAAATATGTTTATGCAAAAACCAAAGAATTCTAAATAACTGGAATCTAAACTGTCACGACAGAATTAAATAGGAATAAACAAAGATTCGCTCTGCTTGGGTAAAAAAATTACATATTTTTTATTTATTATAATTTTAATTAATTAATATTATTTTACTGATAGCAATTGTTGTTTAATTGTCGTTGACAACAGTTTAAATAAAAGTATCGTCAGAATCTTCCTCAACGCTAAGATAAATAGTCACGTGAAGTTTAAGGAAAATGCCGCTTATATAGTCGTCTTTTTATAGAGAAAACCGGCGCACTTGGGTCCTTTTGATCCTGTTGTGCCGCTCGAAGAGGGATGAGCAGGAAGATTACTGCAGATCCACACTCTAGATTCAGTGAAAAAACCATCCCGAACCCGGGATAATTGAATTATCCTGTTAATATGGCATTGCAGTCTCGAGCTGCCTCGGCCCTTTCACTAGATAGGCCTGGGCAGTGACAAAGGAGGTGCTTCAAAGTCTCTTTCTTCTCCTCGTCCTGACAGCTTCTACAGAAGTCATTGTACGGACAACTATAACGCAGTGCCCTGTCACCATAGCCACTAGTATGCCCATCTTACGTCGAGGGGTTCTCAGTAGAATTGCAGTTCGCTTGCAGATTGTGCAGGTGGGCTCGTCTAACCATCTGGTTTGCGCAACCCCCAGAAGTTCCTGCTGAAAGTTATTTTTACAGCAACTTAGCGGGACGCCAACTAGTTGATCTGTTTCCTGATACCTAAGGTAGGTTCCAGATCTAGCAAGTTCTTCCGCAATATCATTTGCAAGCATTCCTATGTGCCCGGATACCAAAAAGAGTTCCAGGTTGAAATATCTCGCCATCTCATCTAGAGATGTCCGGCATTCGCGACCCAATCTAGACGTTGTGTAAACGCAAAATAAGGAGTTTATCGCAGCTTTGCTGTCGGTACAGAACTGAATATCTTTGCCATATATCCTGTGATATCTTAGCCATCTTATCGCTGTTTTTATGGCTGAAATTTCGGCTTGAACAGTACTGCATTAGTTTTGCAGCCTAGACTTCATCCATTGTCCGTTTAAATCCGTCTATATAAACTTCAAGAACGTCTTCGTGATGACATTCAAGTATCATTATGGACGACTTGCCTGACATTGATACTCGCAACCTTCTAGCCGGCATGGCAGAGGGCGTACAGTAATCAATATTTTCTGGGACTTTATTATATTATATCGCCCTGTTGTACTTATTTAAAGTTTTTAGAGCATATTTATTCTATAAATCATTTTTGACTAAAATGATGAACGTGATATATTTTTAAAATTATTTTTATGTTTTCAACTACGCACAGTGGTTCAGAAACGTTTTTCATTGGCCAAAACTCTGTAACTTTTTAACTAATAAAGATTTTTTAGTAGTTCTTTTTTTAGTCAATAGACAACATCTTAAGCTCTTACCGAGTATAGGCCTTATTAAAATCGGTGCAGCGGTTGCTGAGAAATTCAAGCCTAAAGTTGAACTTTCGATTTGCTTTTCCTAATTCTTGTTTGAAATTCCGTTTCAAATGTGCCAACTCATTTTTGACTCACTTTTCCTTAAACAATTTGGCTCAAATTTGGTCCACGGGTCAATCTTGGATGCTATCCTTAGGGTGGCCCCTATTTTCACTGAGGTATTTTCCGTATTTTCATTAGGATTGTCCAAATTTCAACTTTATGCCTAACAATACTTACATATTTCCTAGTTTTTGGTCAATTTTAAAACAAAACAGTGTAATTTTATCTTTCTTTAATTATATACATATTTATTTATAGTTATAAATAGATTCTAGGTAAATAAAATAACATTTAATATTAATGTTTGTATACTTTATTTTATTCAAATACTAAATTTAAATTATAATTATTATTCATTTGGCTGGAATATTTCCTGTAAATATTCTATATTCTGCTCTGTATTACCTGTGTCCTGTAGCAGTGCCTTAGCTTCGGCATTTAGTTCCGAATGATTCAATTTCCATTGACTTCGAATGCTAGAGATGAAGGGATCTGAAGTTGCCAATAATATATGAAATAAATCTTCATTTGTAGAAATTCGTGATATTTTTCTGGTATTATGTTCTCTGTAAAACCTGTAATCCTTGTTTCTTTTTTCTTGGGCTTCCTCTGACAAATCTCCAATTGGTAATAAATGGTGCTTAATGACCTCTTCTCCATGATAAAGAACTTTATGCACTGTTGCTGACATATTTCTATATTTGTATTTGGATGTATATATAGCAGCGGTTTCCTTGGCGTAATCACCAATTTTTTTAGAATTAATTAGTTCATTGCACGCAAGTAATTCAGTAATTGTTTTAAATCTTGAAATAACAGCTTTATCAACACCTGTTATATCAGATGTAGTTTCGGGATCCAAAAAAATCTTCTTGCGGTGTTGCCATCGTTTGTGTTACCTGATCCTTGTTTTGGTTGATCTATAATCAACCCGTGCTTGAGAAATGCATCTTGAACTTGTTTCTTTTTCAATTTTCTTATATCTTTGTTGGTGTCATTATTTCTTACTGATCCTGAAGCTCCGAAGTCCAAATCATAGCTTATTTTCAGTATGTGTTCCATAAATCTTATCCTCGTATGTAGCGGTGATAATCCAAATTCAAATGCATCAATACTATCCTCCGACTTTGTTGGTTCTTGGTTTAACTGACTTGATGTTGCTTTACATATAATACAGCTGGATGAAGCTTTTGTATCAGTCAAAACCTGGGCAGGTTTTCCGTCTATCATAGATAGTATTAATTGGTAATTCAATTTAATAGTCTGTTCCTCTATCTCTAACTCTAATGGCCTTAGTGTTGAAATTTGAGCTCTGATGTCACTTTTTTCATTCTTAATGGTATCATGAGTTTCCTTTTTAAATTCAAATTTTATTGGTCTGCAGTATTTTGTAGACGATAGAGTTTGGTTTTTCCAAATATAACTTGTTTGCACTGTGCTGGACGAAGGTTCCGAGTTCTCTAAGTTTTTTATCAATCGCAATGGTACAAATGACACCATGAACATATCTGTGTCTGAAATATCCTCACATAAAAATTGTTTATATTGTCTTTGTCCAGAAGACCCATCGCATCCCCATTTTTTATACAAGTTTTCTATGGGAAAATTTGTCATATACAACTTATACTGGTTTTTAAGGAAATTTTACCAAAAATTGTTTTGTGTACTAAAATTTTCAATTTTCGAATAAAATTAACTTTTTAGTTAGATTCCTCTCTTTCCCCTTACGTTTTGCTATCTGCAATTTGTACTTTTGGCAGTGAATGACTTCTAAAGTAAATTTACTAGCAATTTTGATAGAAATTTGTTTGTAAAAATGTTGAGTTTTTTCATTAAAATAGAAAAAGTGTTCTACGGGCGGATCCGGGCGGGTGCAAAAGTATATATAGGCTTAAAGAGAACACTTTTGCCTTTCTTTGGGTGGTTTCGGTTTTTTGTCCTTTTTTGTCCTTTAGAAGTTATATACTACTAAACTTCAAACTTTGCGAATATATGGAGGTTTCCAATTTTAAACATAACACCCTATTTACAAATTATACAGGGTGCGCATATACCATTTCTTAAAAACAACAGTTCACCCAACATAACAAAAAAACCGCAGCTCAATATCGATAACAGTTTTTAAGAAATCGCAATTAATATGAGATCAAATATTACAATTTTTATTTTATTTTTAAATTAACATAAATTCTTTGCCTTTAGCAGCATGCCACGCCCACTACTGCGAATATTTTGACCCAATTTTTCGGCTACCTTAGTTTTGATCTGTTTTCTTTCTGGTAACATAAAAATTTTAAGAATCTGTGTCAACAAAAAATATAGGTTTTGGCCAATGAAAATTAATTCTGAACCACCGTGCTACGTAGAGCTTGGAAATTATATTAAAAATTTTACATAGAAATGATAAATGAAATATTCATGACCACATACGACATCGTAAATTACTCGTTTCTATTTTTAACTCAAGAATCCCTCGGGCTTTTTAAGGCCAAGTATCCACCTTAAATATCTTGTACATTATTCAGACTTGTAAGTTTAAGCGCAACTTTGTTTAACAAACTTAAAAGTTAAAAGTTTATCACGGTATGTTGTGAGAGTTTTGTCAGTTTAATTGATTTTTCAGGTTTGTATAAAAATGGTGTTAAAGCTTTAAAAATGTTTAAAGTTGTTAATTAGGAATTTGTTAATTTCTTTAAGAAGTACATGTTTGCATTTTGAATTTATAAGGGGTGTTCCATTTCGAGGTTCCCTACTTTTTTAAAGAAAAAAAAAAAAAAAAAAAAACACAGAAAATTAAATTTAATGGAGAATGTTTATTATCATTTGAAAGAACATTCTTTGGCATTTATTTTTTTGAAGATTATGTCTATCAAATTTAGCCGTTGCTACGTCGCAGATGGTCCATCCGTTAAGCCTGGAAACATTTCGACTGGTAACAGGCGAAATTATGTGCTCACCGAAATGTTCTCTCAATAAATCCATTTATTGATGCGATGTGTGGGAAGTGGTGCCGTCTTGCTGAAACCAAATGTCGCCGAGTTCACGAGCTTCAATTCAGGCATCAAATAGTCGGTTATCATGGCACGATAACGGTCGCCATTGACGGTTACGTTCGAACCGGCATCATTTTTAAAGAAATATGGACCGATGATTCCACCGGCCCACAAACCACACCAAATTGAAAAAAGTTCGAAGGATCACCCTTTAGTACCGAATAAAGCTACATATATTTAAACTATCTGAGTTCTTATTTGAATTAAATTACTAAACAGCTCCTGGGGAATATGTATATGTCTCAATTGTTTCATCAAAAAAGTAACTCCGGTTTAAAAAACTAATGTTTTAAATTGTTGTTTTATGGTATATATACAACTAGGACGGAAAACGAAATTCGCACAGCACAACGAATTCGTCGAAAAAAATTCGTTGCGTAATTCGTCGACTGCAACAAAGTAAGTACGAATAAAATTTAAAGAAGTGGGAAAACATTTTCAGTTCTCTGGTTATCATATTTCGCAGCTGATAGTGTGACTATATTTGAACAGAAAAAAGCATAAATTACGAGAGAAGAAATATTAAAAAAAAATATTAAAAAACAAAATTATCCAAATAAAAAATTTTCATTTGAATAGTATGCTATAAATAAAGAAGAAAACAATTCTTGAAATAAAAAAATTTTTTAATTTATTAAAAAATTAAAAATTTGTAATGAAAAACGGGTACACTGCTCCAATTTATTCGTCGGTATATGACGCACGACGAATTTCGTCGACGCACTGATTGTGTACATTTATATAAATACAAATGCATTTTATTTTTTCCAACGAATATTCGGAACGTAAAATTCATCGTTCGTCCCAGTTGTGTTTATAGGATTAATGTTCAACTCATATGAGAACTCAGATAGCGTAAATATAACTTCATAAATGTTTAATAGAAGTATAAAATATTTAAATCAAAAGAATTAAAAAATATTATAATATAAGAAAACCAAATTTGTAGTTATTATAAACTAGACAAAGAGCACTTTCTGTCCAAAAAATAAAAAAATTGCACAGTGGGGAGAATCAAAATATTTTGGAAATAACTCAGCCGTTTGTCAGGGGTTAGGCCGATGGATCCAAAATTTAACATAAGTATAGCAGACGAGTATTTCAGCTATAGTTTTGACGATGGGAACCATCCAATTGCCAGGGTTAGCGCTATGTACTCTCAAAGTTAGGTATCGATATATAATGTCATTTGCAACTAATTACAATAAAAAGTAATTTGTGTTGCAATTAAGCCTTTTATGGAGCATACAAGTTATTTTTACTTCCCCAAAATGTTCACAGTTGGCTTTAGAAAAGCAGATATTTTTATCATATTTCCTTGCTTGTCTAAGTATAACCGGAAACAATTATGGCAAAAGTTTAGCATTATAACGGCTTCAAGCATAAGCACAGATATATACACACACACAGCCAAATGCCAATAGGGGTAGAACATATGTACATACATATGAACATAATGTAAAAGGCGCGATATGTCATGAATGTGTTTAAGAGCATAAATATTCAAAGTGTTGTCATGTAAATCTCTAATGTAAAATAATTTAAGGATAAAAGCCGGATGTTAACTTAGAAGTAATAAAAACAATAAAAAACTCACACCCTCCACGCTAAAATAGCTACTCGTTCTCGAACATGATTTTGTGGTTAAATTTAAATTTTCTTATGTAGGTTGAGCCACCAAGTTTATCTGCATACCTCCCATTTGTCGGAGATATGCCTTTGTGTAATAGTGTTACAACTTAAGCAACAATATGTCTAATAAACAAAGTATGTGCACATGTTGTTTTACATATGTATATTCATACATACATATGTAAATGTAAATAAACTTTCATTTTACGATTAAAACTTCAGTTAAACACTTAAGAAACATTTTCTTTTGTTTTGATATAAAATTAAATATTTTTTATTATTATCATTATTATTATTTTTGTTGTGGAAAAGTTTACTTTATACTGCATATTTTTTGGTTGTTTCTGAAAGAGTTGAATTCAAAATTTTCAAGATATTGGCATTCATAAGATGTACATTTTTACTAACTTGTGTATACTCGAATAAGTATGTATGTATGGGTATTTACATATTAGGTTTAAGAAAATACTTTTTCTATCTTTGCTATCTTAAAAAGAAAACTGTATGACAAAAGAAAAGAGAATAAAAACAGTTTGTTCAGAATTTAATAATTTGTTTTATTTACCGAAATGTTTCTAGAAATTATGCGAAATTTACAATTTTTGGTAAAACCTAAAAACTTTTTTATTAAAGTAGGTACAAATTTTTTGTTTGCTTTTGCTGATTTTACCGTTTTCGTTTTCTTTTCCGACTGTTTAAACTTATGCTTTAAACACATAGACAACAGCGGCTACACAGCTACATGGCTACAAATGACGTTAGCTACAATCGTCGTCGTGTAATCAGCTACTGAATTATATTGAAGACGACAGCTACATACATCAAAGCTATAAAAATGAGGCAGAAATACATATTAAAAAAAAGAAAATACTTTTTCAAAAATAAGTTTATCATATCAAAACAAATAAATATATTTGCTCAAAACCTTTTGACTGTAAATGAATTTGTAGTTTTAATTTTGTGACATTTTTTTCCGTTGAATAAAATAAACTTGTCGCAAACAAAAATAGAAATTAGCCTAAGTTGACTACAGCCACAACAGTGGTCGTGCAGCCATGTAGCTATGATGTCGTGTAAATAATCGTTTTCCTATAAACGTGTGTATTTTAATTTTGACAGTTTGTAGCCGGAATATAGAATATATTAATATAGAATTTTTTAATTTACTACATTTTTTTGACCTAAAATTTTTAAGCCAGACATAACTTTCAGAATTGTGTATATTTTTCGTTTTGGTCTGTTAATACCTCCTCTACGATGCAAGACCTTGCAGACACATAGTGCTGTGACATTACTAGGATAAAAGTTCATTTATCTTGGCCTTGGGATGGTTTTGCACTAAACCAATTGTGGATCTTCAGAAACCTCAAGGATATTCTACACATCCCACTTTCAGGCTTCACAAAGGGATCAATAGGACACAAGTACATCGGTTCGATATGATATACATATGTAAATGCATCGGCAACCTAACCTAACCTTGTTTAATTATAATATAAACAATTACTGAATAAGATGTTTTGTTTATAATTTTGAATAGATGTTTTGTTTATAACGAGTGATTTTTTAAGAGCTTGAGAACTTTTTTTTTTTAAAAAACGCATAAAATTTGCAAAATCTCATCGGTTCTTTATTTGAAACGTTAGATTGGTCCATGACATTTACTTTTTGAAGATAATTTCATTTAAATGTTGACCGCGGCTGCGTCTTAGGTGGTCCATTCGGAAAGTCCAATTTTGGGCAACTTTTTCGAGCATTTCGGCCGGAATAGCCCGAATTTCTTCGGAAATGTTGTCTTCCAAAGCTGGAATAGTTGCTGGCTTATTTCTGTAGACTTTAGACTTGACGTAGCCCCACAAAAAATAGTCTAAAGGCGTCAAATCGCATGATCTTGGTGGCCAACTTACCGGTCCATTTCTTGAGATGAATTGTTCTCCGAAGTTTTCCCTCAAAATGGCCATAGAATCGCGAGCTGTGTGGCATGTAGCGCCATCTTGTTGAAACCACATGTCAACCAAGTTCAGTTGTTCCATTTTTGGCAACAAAAAGTTTGTTAGCATCGAACGATAGCGATCGCCATTCACCGTAACGTTGCGTCCAACAGCATCTTTGAAAAAATACGGTCCAATGATTCCACCAGCGTACAAACCACACCAAACAGTGCATTTTTCGGGATGCATGGGCAGTTCTTGAACGGCTTCTGGTTGCTCTTCACTCCAAATGCGGCAATTTTGCTTATTTACGTAGCCATTCAACCAGAAATGAGCCTCATCGCTAAACAAAATTTGTCGATAAAACACATTTCGAACCGAACACTGATTTTGGTAATAAAATTCAATGATTTGCAAGCGTTGCTCGTTAGTAAGTCTATTCATGATGAAATGTCAAAGCATACTGAGCATCTTTCTCTTTGGCACCATGTCTGAAATCTCACGTGATCTGTCAAATACTAATGCATGAAAATCCTAACCTCAAAAAAATCACCCATTACATAATTTAATTTTTTGATTTTTTCGGTAAAAATCGTTTTTTTGTGTTTTGTTTTTAGTTTTTTATGCCATTTCAGATTTCAATGAAATTAAATTTAAATTAAATTAATGAAATTAAAATTAAAAAACTTGAATTTTTTTAAATATGATATTTTGGCAGTCTAGAGTTTTTCTGAATCTCTGTTTTCAATACAGGTTATGTTTATACCATATATCAGTAATTTTTGGACAAATTTTCAATGGTAAAAATTTCCAAAGTATATCTGACAGATTAGTTTACAAATATGTTTTAAATTACGCCATGTCTTCAGAAACGAGAGCAAAATATTTTTTTTTCTAGCCACACAGGGGCAAAACTGCCTAATGGAATCAATAAGATTTTCTATATGAAACGTTTTTAGGCTAAACGCTATGATTTACTATCATACTCAGTCGTACAATCTGTCAAAAATAGCATGTTTGCTAAAATAGCATGATAGTGTGGATTAGAAATGTATGTGTATGACAGACTTTCAGAGTTGCAAAATCTTTTTATGTATGATAGTGTGGCATCTACAACGCCATGTTGAAACGATTTTTTGAGTAGGACATTTTTTTGTGTTTGAATCGTACGATTGTGTAGGAAAGTGAATTCTGACCTTAAGGGGTATCGCAGCAGAAAGAAATAAAGATATTTTCGAAGTGATTCCTTATTATTTTCATGTGGTAAATCTTTTTAATTTTAAGAAGGAAACCCCATTAAATTAATAAGAAAACTTGTTATCCAAAAAAATTTTTTCTCATTTTTGGCACAAAAAAAAAACAACCCATAAAGAAACACTTCATGGTGATTCCATTAGGTTTTTCTTCTGAATTATATCAAAAAGGATTTCTTATTGATTTTATTTGGCTATCTACTTGATTTTAAAAAAGGTATTCCTTATTGATTTATTTAGGTTCCTATATGATAATTATTAAATCATTTTTTTAATTTTCTTTATAAGGACATCTTCTTGCTTATATTAATTTCCTTGTTATTTTATTTACATATCATAGAGATTTTGGGTTTAAAAAAATTAAATGTACCTTTTCTTTTTAATTTCATTATTTTGTAAAAATATAAAATAGTTTTTCAGCATATAATTTTCATTCATTGAAAACGTCATATGATCTCCCAAAAACCCTAAGTTACATGCAAAAAATTGCAAACAATTGATTGATGCAAAAAATAAAGCTTTTTTGGCATCTCTTTATTAAAAAACAAAAAATTTTTAATTTTTTCTGTTTTTTATTTAAAAAAAATCTGGAGTGGCCTACCCTCAACTTTACCCTACCCAATGAAAACAGATATTTTTATGTATATATTACATAACGAATATAAATTCAACGTATATTCGAATCGAAAAATTAATTATTTTCGGTTTGGGGTGTTAAGTAAACTACCTCTTGCTTCCTCCCAATTATATATATAAAATTTATACAGCTTTTTATATCCATATATCAAAGGCACATACTGAATTTCATTTTAATATGTCATACGGTATGACCATTAGAACGTTCACAAAATTTGGGGGTAAGAAAACTACCCATTGCCCCCTCCCGATTATGACCAAAAATTATACAGCTCATAATCTCCATATACCAAAGGCACATATTTGCCCCCGGGGCACTTATTGTCATTGCGGTTTATTCTCAAAGCTTTGACGCAGTGCTATCGGGGAAAATGGGGGTACCAGACGCTAATGTTCCTTGAACCTTAATCTGTAGGAACCCCACCCTAATCCACGGTGGAACAGCATACGCCAGGAATGCGTGGTCAAGAGGGTGCTTGGCCGTTAGTATGCGAACTCTGGATACCAGTCGACCTACAGTTTCAATATAGACTTACCCATGCATAAGGAGCTCTGTATCGGTGGACAACGTTTTCTCCAATAATGGCCTAGGAAGAATTCAAAAGGGATGGACAGGAACGCCTCGCAAGAGGTGAACAGGTTAATCTCTAAAGGTTCTCCTATGGCGTTGAACCGGGATATTTCGATAGGGATGGACAAGGAAGTCTCGTTAGAGGTGGAGAGGTTAATCCCTTTAGGAACTCAGGTTGCCACTGGCCAGGGGACGATATCGAAATAAAATGACAAAGAAACCTCGCAAGGGGTGGACTGGTCAGTCTATGAAGATACTCCTGCGGCTATTGAACTAAATGTGGATGAATTGGACGCACCTGGCCCTGTGGGCTTAAGCAACTCCTTTTCGGAAGCAGGCACCTCAAAACGTTCCTTCATCGTCGAATCGGAGTCTCTACAGCTCATGCCTAAAAGTGAGGAGCAGAGGAGACGGGGAAAGGAAAGAAGCTGAGACGACAGCGCACATTGTGTGTGAATGTCCAGCACTGGCTAGCATAAGACCAGGACCACTGGTGGATGCCATGGGGGACCTGAGCCTTGAACAAATGCTAGCAATTACTAGAGACTACGTGATGAGAAAGAAGGCCGACAGTTACCAGTCGACAGTCTCAAATCACTAAAGTCAAGATTAAGGGCTGGTTGTAGCACATGACTCAATGTAAGTAGGTTGTCGTAAATTACATTTCGGTTCCTGTAATCATAGAGGACGGAAGGGGGTCGAAAAGGGACCCATTATGGTAGTGGTCTGCTTCGATATTCCCCTTACATTACATACAAAGGCACATATTAAATTTTATTTTGATATGTCAAACGGTATAACCTGTACTACCTCCACCCACAGATATCATCGCGAAAATAGGCAAAATGGATTCAGGAGACCTCAAAATGTATAAATCCGTCGAAATGCCGACCTCGATTTTATTTCACGATTACTATACTTTACCTTATACTATACCTTATACTATACTTACTATACTTTGCCTAATAAAATTAAGAACAAAATCTTTTTGATAAAAAACAAGAAGATCACCTAATAAAAACCCCGATTTTTTCAAAAAGGTTACCCTTATTAAAATATATAATAAGGCTTCCTTCTTGCAAAAAACACTATCTTATAAATTTTGTTCTATTTTATTGGGTATTTAGACACGTTGTTTTCTGTGTGCACTTTTTTTCTTTTAACGCTCAAACTTAAAACGTCTTAAACATGTTAGATATTGTAGATATAAATAAGAAATTACTTTTACTCTTAACTATTGAAAACATCTCTATGAATATGAAGTATTCATGACAATGTTAAACATTGTTTTGTTTATCTGTCGTACAATTTTCTTAATTTTAAATTTATTTAATAAAGCGTGTAAATATGAAAATTATATTGCTATTTTTTGTTTGTATTTATCATACGACAAGGATATGCGTAAATAATTAAAGTGTTTCTTTTAAATTGAAAATTAATTGCTTAAACATACATATGGTGCTTACATACATATGTTTTGTTTTATGTGAGATTTGAATGCTTCGAAAAATAATCATATTTGCAATCTGGTGGAAAATGACACTAGTTAATTACAGTTAAAATTCAGATTATGCGTTGTTTTGGAAATTTATTCAACATCGTGGGCATGAACAAATTCTGACTGTATCATTTCAGAAACTTCGAGCAGCTTTTCCTCGCAATCATGTTTCTTCAGATACCGTTGTACATAATTTAATCGCTAAACTCAAGTATCACGGCAGTCAACCACTCGTCGTGGTTGTGGTGGGCGAACATAGAAAGAATAGTGTTAGAGCATCAATGCTTCGAATTTGCTACAATTGGGTATTACCAAGTAGTTTGCACAACATTTTGCACAAAGACTTTCATATTCACTCTAACTATACTCTAGAGTTTAATTCGATCAACCGTTTTGAGCGAAATACAAACACCTCTGAATTCGCTTTTTGAAAAACTAAAAGAAAGCAAACCTTTTTTAGAAAAACCTAAAACATTCTATAAGTTATAATATTATAAAAACAGAATGAAAGGGTTTTCCGACAGTGACGTGATCGTCACTGTCTATTGAAATTTGTACAGAAGATGTGCTACCACGGCCGCTATGACAATTACTAAAAATTAAAGAGTTTTCCAACAGCGACGTTTTTCACCTATATTGCCTTATTTTTTGAACCGAAAAGGGCAGGTTTTTGATATTTTCGTAGAGAGTGTATTATCATGGCCGCTGTGACAACAATTACTAAAATTTAAAGGGTGTTCCGATAGTGATTCACGAATATCACCTTAATTCTTTGAAAGTAAATTTATACAGAGTGTGTAAATTTATGTCCGCTGTAGCTAAAAATATAAAAATAAAATTTAAAAGTCTATAACACGTAGGATAAATTAATTTAAAAGATAAAGAGTGTTTGTATAGGGGGATAATTTTGCCCTGATCTTATATTTGACCAGTAATAGGCTGACATTGATCATCACACATATTCTGTTTTACAATATCTTCTTAAACAAGTAAAAAAAATAAAATAAAATAATAAAAATAAAAGGGTATTCCCTAGATGCTGCGAATTTGGGTAATTTAATCTTCTGTTCTAAACGTTATAAGCAGACACTTGATATTTACTCAGGGTATTTGTAGTATAGGGTATATGTATTATAAAAAATAATAAAAAATTAAAGAGTGCCTCATAAGACATGAAAAAATCAACAAGTTGAATTTTTCAAGTTGTACTGAACAAAGTACGGAACCCTACGCCTGTATTTGTCATATGACTTGTCAGTTTGATAATCCTTATGTAATTTCATGTGTTTGTCAAAATAGCCATTTTACATACGGTTTTAATTTTTGCTTTCAAACGTACATATGTAATTACATGTGACATACATTATATAATTTTGCCGCCTCACAGTTTTTTATTTGCAACCACATCTGATGCAAAGATGCAAACCTAGTACTTTTACCACATTTTCAGCGCATTTGGTACCACAAAAAGCATAAAATAACAATATATCAAGTTGGTTTTACAGGATGTCAGATGCTTAGTGACAATAAAATAAAACACGTTCTAAATGAAAAATATCATATGTATTGAACACATGGAAAATACACATGTTATATTTGAAAGGGTTCACACGTCGTGTATAGAATTTAGACATGGAAAAGTGACAAATTATATGACAAATACACGTCGTGTAAAGCCACTTTAACTCGCACTTGACTAATTTGTTTATTTAAAATGCAGTTTATGTTTGAACGTGTACTAATAAATATCAAAAATGCAGCAAGTAAAATTATATAAATGAAATTTTTTTAATTATTTGGAAACAGAAATATTTTGTCTTAATTTTAATATTGAAATTACTTAGGTTTTCGGGTAATTCCACGTCAAATCAACAAGGCACTCAAAATGATTACTTCAGATTTTATTGAAACTTTTTTATTTATATCCTTTGACTCCCTGAATCCAAATATGATTTTTAAAAAATTCTATCTCTTACAGTTTTTCCGCTACACAGTTATCAAAATTGAAAAATGTCGCTTTTTTGCATATGCGCTCGAGGAATAAATATATTCTAAATCCAGTTCTATAAGTGATAGAAAGTTGAGTAATAGCTCATTTGAAAGGGTATTTGATACGCTTAAATTTGGTATCAATCATGAATCATGAAATTTTTAACAAATTTTTTTCTGATACTTAAAAAGAAGTTTTATTAAAATCTTTGAGATGTTTTTTCTATTATTTTTAATAATTAAGTAAATAAACAAAAATGTGTATATAAATAATATAAATAATGAATTGTATAATTCGTTCACACGATACAATGAAATAATGCATTACTTTCCTAAGACATGATCCGTGTTAAAAGCGTATTTACATTACGTGTACAAGTCATATGGAATGTCAGATTTTCCATATGTAAAACTATACACATAATGTAAACCTCTTGAAACATAACATATGTTATTTTCCTATGTGCAATAACATGTGTTAATTTTTTATTTAGAGTACGCTCCATTTGATGTGTAAAACTACATGACACTAGCTGTTTTCAGTGATGTTCACTTTTATTTTCAAAAATTCCGCTCATACATTTTTATAATGAATTTAAAGAGTTAAAAATTAACCAATATCTTTATTCTAACTTTTGTTAGTAATTTAATGTTCGCAGATTTATATCGATACCTCATAGATGATATTAATAATAAAGTTATGTAATCTAATATACATACATACATACATACATACATACATACATACATACATACATACATACATACATACATACATACATACATATGTATATACTATACTAGTGCATTTTTTTAAATCTTTTTTAAGACGGTAAGCAAACTGTGTAAACTGTAATATTACCTAATTAACAACTTTGGACCGTAGGACAAAAAAAAAATGATATTGAGGTATTGTGGGTATCGAAACTGCTACAAATTACTTAATTGAGCCGTTGCTTTTAAAAATGAGAGAACTCCGTTTTGTGAAAATAAAATGAATAAAACCTAAATCTTTTTACGAATTAACATAATTTTATGTTTTTAATCCATGTTGAATAGTAGATATTATTTTTTATATTGCAATATATTAAGAAGCATTATTGGAATTTAGCAATCATACTGCAACTATGGTGAACAATTTTCGCTATGTAACCTAAGAAATATAAGTATTCTAAGTTCTTTCTTTCTTTTTTCACTTTTTACTTTAAAATTAAATATAATTTTAGTTTTTTTTTTGTTTTTTGTTTTACTCCATCAAAGAAGAATGAAATGTAAATGAAATAAAATATATAAGTAAATAAACTATTCAATATTTTTGGTATTATAATTACATTCCAGTTAGAGAAAATCAACATTTTCATCAAAAAATTGCCTTTGAAAATGAGACAACTACATTGGCGCATACCAAAACCTTATTTTCAGATAAAATGGATAACTATTATTGCATATTTAACTTACGTGCAATAAGACCACAAAAAATATAAAATAAGTCTATTACGGCTTGTGAATTTTTGTAACGCCATTCAAATGCAAATCATTAAATATAATAAAATGGATTTCTCTAATTTTCAAAAGCAACTGCTCAATTATTTTAAAGAAATTTAATTATTTTCTATTGTCATAAGAATTGGGATAAAAATATTTCCCAAGTAAAAAAAGAGTGAAAATAAATTGACATTAACATCATTAAAATTATTCATTAGTTGTTGCTGATATGGTTCAAATGATATTAATTAATACTTATTGTATTATTTATTATAATTATTTTTGTTTTCATATAATTTCTTTCTTATAAATTTCTTATAAATTTCTGTACTGTTGTAGAAGCTCCCAAATGATAACACAAAACGGTAGTTCTTTGCATAGTTGACATCACTAGCGGGTTTCTTATAAAATAAAATGGCGGCAAAAATATGCACAATTGCCTAATAACTTATTACAGCAATTCCCAATAAAGCTATTATTAGTGTTATTATATAGCCTAATAAATTAAAAAAATAATCCATCTATACCACACTTTCAAGACCACCTGTTTTAAAGATTTGATTATTGTTTTCAACAACAGGAGGTTGTGTCATATGTACGTAACATGTGTACGTTTGAACACAAAAATTATAAACCATATGTAAAACACTGATTTTGACATACACATGAAATTCCATATGGATAGCAATTTTGACAGTACATATGACTTGTACACTCAATGTAAACACACCTTAAGAGATACTGGAAGCAGTATATTATACATACATTCTTTGCATTACCTATTCATTTCTTGTTGATAGCCTTTTCCCGCGGAGTCTTAAAGGAAAATTTGCGGATGCCATGAGTGGATTTCAGGAGGTACTATGAAAAATAAATTCTAAATTCAAAAAAAGTTTCGAAAATTTGTTCACGTTTAACTAATATAGCAAACAGAATTTTCAATTTAGTTTAATTTAATATTAAAACACTTATAAAAGCCTTAACTTTCATAGAAAAACATTGCTATTTCAACATTACTATCCGTTTCACAAGTTTGAACATTTTCCAATCTAGATTCATCACGCATTTATTTAAGGAAACTAATTTAGGCAGGTGTTTTAATTTTTTTTTAAGTTCTTAAAATATTTCAAAATTGCTTGCAGCTGCACCTTAATAATTCATAATTTCGGAACGAAGAAAAATATTAAAAATTAGTTACAATTTCAAAGCCAAAAAATAAATCGAAACGTTTAGGAAATGTGTATTATGCTATAGGATGTAAGTAAACTTTAATCCATATACATACATGTTCAGAGATAAAAATAAAGCAAATGTAAAATAAGTTTCTGCAATAAATATAAAAATTAGTAAAACAATGGTAAAAAATAAACGAGTACAACAAAAGAAAATCACATAAACAGCAACTAAAAGAAGCACAACAATAAAAAAAATCGTATTTTGTCAAAGTTCATAGTTTAAAAACGTGCTACGTTTTCTTTTAGTGAAGTATCATCACTAAAACATAAAGTGAGTCTTGAAACAGCCATAGTAACATGTATGGTTGCATGAATGAACTTACATGTATTAGTATGAATGCCCCTTTAGTAGCCTTCGGTAGCTTAATTTTTGTAAAAGCAAAAAAAAAAAAAAACCTATAAAAATCACATACGAGTATAAATGCACTTAAAGAAAAACTATTTTAAAGTTATCACAATGTTTGTAAATCAAATTTGAGTAAAGTTGATACATGTAAGTAATTGAATTACATATTTAATTACAATATGGTTTTCATTTTATCGAAACCAGGCAGAATTGTTTTATATGAAACTTTTTAAACCAAATTAAAGAACGTGGAAAGACATATTATAATTACAAATGTAAAAAAGAATGTTGATTTTTTATAATCATAAGGCCTTAAACAAGGTGTTCGAACGGCCCATGTAAAATACCCATATTGTTGCTTTATTATCACTGACTTGCTATTGACGTGAAGTTACACGTACATACATATGTATATTAAATATAAAAGTTATTTATTCGTCTTCATTTTAATCATAAAACCTAGCTAGATTTATGCTCAGACTTGGTGGTAGACACCAGCTCCATAGGGTGAGTCTAAAGAAATCTAGGTGCTGATCACAGGTTTGTTAGATTTGCAATTGAAAATTTGTTGGATGTCATGTGGACTTATCCTGCATGCAATGCAAAAATCGGGAATAATGTGATTAATTCTTGACGCAGCTTGTTTTTCGTTTGCATTTGGTACGAGTAAACATGGTTTTGAGCTGTTGATGTCATTTATGACATTCATATATTGTTGAATATTTCTTTCATATATACGAAAATTTTCCTTACATGTCGCGGGGAGATGGTTCATAAAAAACATCGCAGAAGATAATACCATGGCTTCGCAAATATGCCGTGGTATTCCTTGGCTTTTATTGTCTTCACTTCATCGTGCAAGTGTATCTCTGTATCTCATATATTGTCAAGTCCTTCAATTCAGTATTGCTTATATTCGATATCTGCACAGGAACCGTATAGTTAACTACTGAGCGTATAATTGTTTTGGATCAAGTTTACAAGAGTTCCTTTTTCATCCGTTGATCTTTAGTGCTCGTCATTGACAGTTATGGCCTAATCCACAAACATCATTTTCAAAGAAGTATGTTCAATTGATGACTTCGTCCAAAAAACCTCACACCTAACAGCTGCTTTTTGTGGATGCTTTGACACGAAGTAAACCTCGTAGCTTGTTACCAAGGACATTTATCAAAAAATTCGATTTTTTGCTTGCAGAAGTTACCTAGAGTCCTTGGCGTGAATCGAACCTGCAACGCCCAGAATGATAGACTGGCGCTCTAACAATCGAGTCATTCGAAGCCGCCAAAAATGGGCGATCGTTTGATCTTTTAAAATCAAAGAGAATTAATAATATTAATAGCAAAATCATCGAAGTTATATCTAACAGATCTCATCTAATTGTTTTAAGTTTTAAGGCCAATTAATTTTTAAAACTCGAAAAATCATGGTGAAAATGTTTGTCTTCTGCCAGGAAACGAACCTGGGGTGCTTGATTTTGTAGGCAAGCACTTTAAACATTACATACGCCGCCACCGACTTGTATAGTAGAAGTTTGCAATCTAAGTTGAGGGTATTGACTCTGCCAATAAGCCAGTTTAGGTGAGATGCTTTTAACGTCATTTGTGTTAACTTTGATTCCGTATAGCTTTTCCTAGTAAGAAGCCGATCAAAATGTATATAATACATAAGCCGATCAAGATGTATATGTATTCTTACATGAATGTTGATTACATGAATGAGGTATTTAAATTCTGATAGACACACATTATTTACACGAATTAAGGGCATGAGCCCATTTTATTTCATTTCTTTAATTATTTTTTAAAATTTAGTACCTGTTCTTTAAATTTAGGAATTTTTGTGAATTCTTAAAAAAGCGGGAGATGTCTTGGGTTATGGGCTTACTCCAGTACTTCATTATATTTTTTTGGTTGATTTTTATATTTAACTGTTTATTTTGATCAGTGTAGTAAATTTTAATCTACGTATGTCTGCACTATGCATTCATCTCTTCAAACACATTTTTATGAATATTTACAACAAATCTCTGAAAAAATGCATTATTTGAGATATCGAGTAATCCCAAGATCATGTGCAAATTTACTATTGACACAAATGATTGCCAACAATAATAATAATGATGATGATGATGATGACTATTGATGCGCAGAAGTAAATGTTGTTGCCTCATGTTCACAAGAGTAATGGCGAGTGTGTAGTAATGTAATATCACTAAATGTCATAATTTGAACTCACGTAAGTCCGTACAAACTACAAATTTAATTTTTTTTTGGTGAAAATACACAAAGCAAAATGTATTTAAAAATAATTTGAATAATATTAGATGTTGCGCCGATTGTAAAATAATGTTAAATTATTGAAAGACATTTGGTTTTAAACAGTTGTCTACAAATTTAATGAAAATATGGTATATATATGTAAACCCTTTGTATCGCCGGTTTACATATCCTCTCAGAATTTCCTTATCGTTTCGTACGAGGTAATACATCGCGTAAATGTACACGGCTACGCTAGAACATCTTTTTTTAATTTTTCATGATCAAATGTGGTTTAATTTTGTTGAAGCAACTTTGATTTCCTCTCTCAATGCAATTTAGCACATTTTAATCATTTCGCTATATTATATACCATTAACATTCACTGCTTGACCATGTTTAAAAATGACATGCGAAATTTCCCATCTCAAGAGATACAATAACTTTAAAATACTGTTGATATTTTATATGAGTTATTACTATTATTTGAGCCGTTTATTTTGAAAGTGACATAAGTCACTTTAAATCGATATATTTAAGGATTAGTGTATATGTATTTATTTTGGTTTTCCCAAAGCCATTTCTATTACACCAAATTCATGATCATTAGGTAAGTGGCGCTTAACATTTGATTGCAAATTTTTCTAATAATGATGAAATGCCGTTAAATTTTAATCAATGTTATAAATAACTTAGTGTTTTTGGAAAGTGACTTATGCCGCTTTCAAATAAACGGTTCTTTTGTTAATGTTGATAATTTTGTGATTATATGAAAGTGTTAGATCGACAACTAAAAATGAAAAAGATATGGTCTACTTAAAAGAAAAATTTGATTGGTTCTAATCATTCGATCGAGAGTGTATTTTGTATTTTAAAAATTTTATTAGCAATTCAATGACTTTTGTGAAAACAATTACATTAGATAATCAATAAGTAGCATTAAATAATAATAAATTTTATTGTAATTATTGCCAAATAATACTAACAAATTTTCAATGCCAATGAAACAGTGCCATGTAGGTATGATATAGATTATTTAAAAAGCCCAACTAAAAGTAAATTTTTCAAAACGAATAAATTTAAACTTGAAAACAGACATTATTACTGTCATTTAAGTTTGTTGGTTTGTCGTAACAAGAAATTTGCAAAAAAATACAAAAATGTTGTATTAAGACTATTTGAGATCAATTTATAAGTTTTATTGATAAATTTTTAATAAAAAATATATGTATACCGAAATAATTGAATGAAGCGTGCCACATTTACTGGATACAAAAGAAAAGTTCAATAAACAATTATGAAAAGAAATCGCGCAAAACAAATCAATAAAGTGTAAATACAAACAAAGACTACTGAGTATTTAACCACAAAAATAAGTGTAAAAAAAGCCACAATTAATCTGTAAAAAGCGCCTGCCTGCCTACACACAATTTTCGCAGACATTTAATAAAACGACTGAAACTTATATTTACTACTTGCATTGCTGCAAGTATAAAATAGATTATTAACGAAAATATAATTTTTTCCTGGTTATTAAGCACAAAAACCGCAAATAAAACGCACATTTAACTAATAATGAAACTGCATTGTACGCTTACAGACAAACAACTCCAAGTAATCAACATTCATACAAAGATACTAACAATTGTTTAAATGAATATACAAACAAACAAATAAATAATTGACCTGAAAACGTAAAGAAATTTCATTGATGAAATAAGTTTTGTCTGTTTATTTTTCGTAGCAATTTATAGATGTGCAATATATATTTTTTCTATAAAAAAAAAAAAAAAAAAAACTAAAGGTTTATTACTCACAATAGAATAAAGAAAATATGTATGAAGTGAAGTACTCTTAGAAAATTTTAAATGGAAAAGATAGAAGATGAACTGTGGCCACCTTGCACATGCAGCACGAATAGTTAAAGAAATGCACCTTCAAAATGCTTTTTTTTGTTAAGATCTTACTAAAATTGAAATTCAATTCTTAATAAAAACGGAATTTCATTATTTGTCGAATAACGATTTAAGCCGAATTAGTTTACCTTACAACTATATGTCTTCAAGAATTATAAATAAAATAAAAACCCAACCTTGATTGGTATTGCAACCCATGGTTACCGTTTAGTTTGTCATTTTAGAAACAAAGCGTTATGGAAAAGTTTTAGGCGAAATTCCAGATTAATGATTCTATTTTGGAAAGAGGTGTTTAGCAAAAACAGTTCCCAACTACCTTCTTTAAAACACACTTTCTTTACAAAAAAAATCTGTATAGAGTACCCGGTACCCAGCAAAGAAAAAATACGGAATACGAATATTTTAAAATACTGAGTCCAAAGCCCTTTATTTTGTAAGACATCATTTACGCGATTTGGCATACTTTCCACCAATTTCGGTACAATTTCTTTTGCAATATTCTTCCATTCATTTTGGATCCGCTGCCAAAGCTCGTCTAAATTGGTAGGGGCTGATTGGTACTGTCCCAACCGTCTCTTTACCACAAATTGACCACAAATTCTCAATCGGATTGAGGTCGGGACTTTGTGCTGGCCACTGCATTAATTACATTAATTAATAACTTAAGGCTTGGGAACAACGGTTCACCGTTTTTGTACCCTTATGACTACTGATTGAATCACTTAAAGTCTTTTGCAATTTCCTGGGAAGAACAGCCTCTTTCTATCATGGCCCGGATGCTCTCCTAGGTGACTTTTGAAAGTTTCTTCATTATTTATTATTGTTAGGTATTTGTTTGATTTTTGTTCAAATATTTGTACAATGTTTTTACCACACGCGATTTATAATGTCGAGCTTATGTCTTCTTAAAAAAACTAATAATAATTCTTGCAAAAAAAAACCGACTACAAAACAAATATATGTGCATCAATTCTTAATTAAAAATTTAAAAGGAAGTAATCTGTAAGAAATAGTACTCAAATCAAATTCTTTTATACTTGTTGCTCTAACGGACATAGTAATATACGTTCTGTACATTCAAATGTCTATCCATAACGGTTCAGCAGATAATGTCATATACGACAAATTACCTCAGATATGAGGACATCCTTTATTTTTTTACACATATTATTACTGACACAGCAATAAAAAGTAACGGTTCCAAAGATATGGCCATATAGGTTAAACAATATCAGCTAGGGGACACCCTTGAACGAAAAATTTTAAATTGAAAACTTATTTTAAAGGACGGATTTTTTGTAAATTTCAAATGTCTGTCTAAAACGGTTCAAAAGTTTGGCCATATGCATGAATTTACATCAACTATTGTTATTATACGGGACATAGAGGTAGAGATTCTGTCTAATTTTCAAGTGTTTGTCTATAACGGTTCAAAAGATAGGGCTAGATAGTAACAATTTTATCAATTATGGGGACACCCTTTAGTTTCCAAATTTAAATTATATACTTGATGTTATAAAGGACTTAGATATACAGGTTCTTTGTACATTTCAACCGTCTCTCTGTTACGGTTTAAAAGTTTTGCAATATACTTCAAATTACATCAACTAATTATAAATATTTAATTTCTGATTATAAATATTCGACATTCTGTACAATTTTCAAGTGATTGTCTACAATGGTTCAAATGGTTCATATATTTAAATTGACATCACATATGGGGACACCCTTTAATTTTTAAGTTTATTTTTTTTATTAATTTCTCTTATTGGCAGCTATAGTGATATGCAGTTTTTTTAAATTTTAAAAGGGTGCTTTTTACGGTTCATAATACAAGGAAAAAACTC
This sequence comes from Phasia obesa, assembly GCA_949628195.1. Taxonomy (NCBI): domain Eukaryota; kingdom Metazoa; phylum Arthropoda; class Insecta; order Diptera; family Tachinidae; genus Phasia; species Phasia obesa. Next base: position 168,165,974 of record OX451215.1, on the reverse strand, counting down.
GTATGTTGTATGGGGACACCCTTTAATTTTCAAAATTCTGAACTTCTTTTAAAATGGGACCAATCTGTAAGATTGAAAAATAATTCTTCAAATTCTTCATAAAATACAGATGTGCAAAATTGAGAACAAAAGAATTATTTTGGTTTTTTCGTTTTTTTTTTCTTGGTGCTTGATGCATTTTGTTACAAATTTTCTATAATTTTATTTAGTACCAGATACTTAATAAATGACAATAAAATTTTTTGGATTTGCTTTTTTACTTTTATATTTATGAAACAAAAAGTGCTGAAAGTACAAACATGTATTCAGATGTGCACCTTACTGTATGTGTACGTATGTTAAGATATTGCCTAAATAAATGCAATTTTGTAGGATATAAAATGTAAAGTTTACAAAAAACAACGATTTCTTTAAATTTCCCTTTACATTAGTGCATACTCAAAAGCACAACTGTAAGACAGAGGTAAACAATTTTAAATTTGCGAAGAGTTGCGTACATTATACGATATGATTTCAGTACATCTGCAGTTCGCTAAAATAATCGTTTCAGGGAAATGCTACTAAGGCTCGTTATTATAACTTGCTTTCAAAGTAGGTGTTAGTTAAAGGTAATTTTAGAATTCGTCTGAGTTCATTGCCATTCGATTTCTCAGTAAATTTCAAATAAAAATTGTTTAATTCTTTAAAAAGTTTCACTAAAAGACTTCAAATTTATCAAAATAGTTGAAAATTTATTGATTTTTATTTCTGTATTCGACAAACATACATGCAAAAAAAAAAAAATTTTTCAGGAATTCGGTTCGGCGGGTTTTGGAACCACTCCCATTGGACTCTCCAAAAAAATTTACCCCTCTTTAGAAAAAAATAAAATCAGTCATCTATCCTTATGTAATTTCTCTCTACGCTCTCTGTGGGGCTACCGATTCCCGTGGTACCAGTCCTTTGGGCACTGGTCGGGCCTCGAACAGGACCCGTGCATTAGAACAGCAGACCTTTTCTTCCAGATTTAGGTTCTACCAAAACTACTCGGGGAAAATAGGGTCACCAGACGGTAGGGAAAGCACTGGTACCACTGGAATCGGTAGCCCCACAGAGAGCCTATCCTCTCTGTGACCGATTGTTGGTGAGGTCCCCTTCGGGGGTACACGTGGTGGTTGTGGTTTAAGATCGATTTATGTAGTTATCGTGCACTGTCGATCAAGTGTGCTGTTGCACTCTCAACAGACGGAGTTTGAATAGTGTCCAAACCCCTAAGCAAGAGGCTATAATAAGGAATCTAGGCTTGCTTTTAGGCTTGTGATATTATATAATTGTGGCTGTATCACACATAAATTGCGATTTAGTTCAAATATGCACCGTTTTGTTGTATAATTTGTTGACATTGAAAGGTAGGTTTTATAAAACCTCTCTCCTAAAAGTCTTGGTCATTATTGGCAAAAAACTCTAGTAATAGATTTTCACAATATCCGTTTGATCCGAATTTATTATTACTCAGGAAGTTTTGAAATGCGAGAAAAAGTTGGTAATCACTTGGTGCCATTTCTGGACTATATGGTGGATACACCAAAACTTCTCAACCAAGCTCCCTGAGTTTCTGGCGAAGCACGTGTGTGGCCTGGCGTAGTTAGCCAATTCGGGCTGTTGGTCAATTCGAGCCGTTTTTGGTCAATCGCTAGCTCTAAACGGTCTAGTTATTGACAGTAGAGATCTGAATTTTGTGTTTGGCTATCTCATAATAAATGATTCCCTTCCAGTCCCACCAAATACACAGTTGAACTTTCCTGGTCGTTAGTACTGGTTTAACCACCGTTTGAGCTGCTTCATCGAATTTAGACCACGATCGTTTTCGCACAATATTGTCGTATTTAGTCCACTTCTTATCCCCAGTCAACATTTGTTTAAGAAATGGGTCGATTTCATTCCGTTTGTCCAAAATTTCGCAGACGGAATTCATCAAGGTTTTTTGTGTTACTTGGTGGCACCCAAACATCGAGCTTCTTTGTAAATCTAACTTTGCGCAAACCTTAATTACAAGTTTTTTATTATGTAAAAATGCTTTCTTACCATATCACCATTGCCCAATGTTGCTCACAAGTAACCTTTGCTATCGACTTAACGGGTGTATATAGCAAAGATTAGTTTTTATCACGGAAAAATCGGGATCGGAAGACTACCTAAAAAAGTCGATAAATTTCATCCCTTTCTTATAACAGGTTTAACAGCACTTTAAAGGTAATGAATATCTTATGTCCATACAAACATTCTAGACGCAGCATATTAATAATCGAAACTTTAACATAAATACATATAAGGCCAAATACTTAAATCATTGTTGCAAATGGTTTAACGGTCAATAAAAACTCACATATATCAACAGTAGGGTATTAACAAACGGTAAAAATAACTTAGTCATCATTTAATACTCTTTCATACTATAAAATAATGATGATTATAATCATTAAATATCTAGTAAGTACTTAAATTGTTATTGGCCACAAAGAAACCTAAACGTTATAAAAAATCTCCACAACCAACCAACAAAATTGTAATTGTAAACTTAAGCTGTATATAAACGTCAGTGTGTGGCTGTGTTTTAAAGCAAAAATATTTACAGTTTAATTTACTCTAAAATACAGCGTAGCTATAAAAAGCCAAACAACACGCACTTGCTTATTATCCAATTTCTATGACCATCAAGTAGTATTAAATTTTTACTTAGTTACGAGTGTATGGCCTGTTATTTACATTTGGTTTTTTGCTGCCATTGAGCCCTAATTCACACACCTACTCTTGCAAAGTGTGCGGTCAGTCATTCCAGTTAGTTGGCCGCTTGGTTTTGTATGCACTTTTTTTTGGCATACCTGTGGTCTTTGTTGGAGTTTTTGGTTAAAATACAATGAAATGTCTAAACAGATTTTTGAAAAAGCAGAGAAGAGAAATCTTAAGAGTTGAGAATTTATTGAAGTTTCTCAATATTTTAGTATATTATTATTTAAATATAAAGCTTATATCATACTTTCATTAAGATAAGCGCAGTTGGTGCTCGTGTCCACAGCCCCGACCTCACGCGGGCCATTAAAGGACATTGTACTTGCATGTACTAAAAAAGGTAGCTGAGTTATTCTGTATTTGTACGTACTATGAATTAACATCAACATTTTCAAATTCAATTGTTAACTGGACAGCCACAATTTTTATATATTTTTTTATAACAGTGAACAAATTAATTATACTAATTGAAAAAATTAAAAAAAAAACTATTTTTGAAATTGAATAAGATTTCAATACACATTTAGTTAATTTTTTGATCAACTCAATGCTACACTTAATTAAATAATATTCTAATTATAAAAATGACGTAATCAATCAAAAATTTAATTAAAATTGAATTTGAAACGAATTAAAAATTTAATTGGCGCATACAATTTTTTGTTAAAGGGAAAGATAATAGTGCAGCGTTTTAAATATCAAACCAATTTTTTTTAATTAAGTAATTAATTAAGTATGTGTCCAAAACACAATGAAATTTTTAATTAGCTCAAACATTTTTTGTTTAAGGAAAAATGTTTTTTGTTTAAGGAAAAAAGTAGTGCAGGTTTGTAATATTTTATTGTATATTGTAATGACTTATCGGCTTACGTATGCCGATGTCCCACATAGTATCATTACCCCTTAAGCGATTATTTAAACACAGTGCATAGTGGGAAAGACTCAATATATATTGGAAATAACTCAGTCATTTCTATATGGCTAGGTCGATTGATCCAAAATTTGACACGAGCATAGCAAAGGAGTATATCATGAGCATATTGATGGTGGGCACCAACTACTTGCCAGGGGTGGCGCTATGTGGTCTCAAAATCTGGTACCTCGCCCCTCCAAATTCTTTTAGAGCTAGGCATTTCTTCAATTTTTTTTTGATTTTTAAAAATTAAACATGGTCTTAAAGGTCTAGTTAATACCTAGAAAATTGTGCTTTAATCTGTAAATTATTCTTTGAAATGAGCTAGTTATAAGCATTTTAAAATTAATTTTTTTTTCTTTTTCGATACCCTGGTCCAGTTTTTTCAAAATATTTTAAACAATTTTCAGAAAATTGTTTTTTAAATTTTCTCCCATAGTTAGTGAGCAAAATTTAAAATATTGTGGAAGAATTTCAAGATTATATGTTCAATTCGCAATACCCTGTTATCATGTTATAGGGTTTATCGTAAACTTATTTTACAATAGTTTATGGTTGTTGTTGGTAATTTGCTTGGAAAAATTTGTTATAAATATACACTTTCATTTCATATGTTTTGAAAATATTGTATCGAGACCATACCTGGGACTAAGTTTTTTATTTCAATAAAATATGAAAATCTTCGTAATATGTAATCATCGGTGTGTCTATATTATTTTATTTTTATTTTATATATTTATAGTGCTTTTATACCGCAAATTTATTCAATCTATATTAAAATTACAAATTGTGTAAAAATTATTTTGTACTATATTTGTAATTACTACTTCCCATGCATAATTCAATAACTTTTTATTATTTTGAACGACGTTGCTAAATTTTTTATTGTACCTTTTTTTTGTCTACTATAATCCTTTACAACAAATTTGTAAGCTATCTGAATGCTTACCTGAATGCATACACATGAAATTAATAAAAGTATGATTTTATTATAAAAAATGGGAAACAAAATTGTAAGTGTTACAAAATATTTAAACTAGGAACAATACACTCAAACTTTCTGTAGAAAATACTATGGAAGACGTAATTATTTTTAAAAGTTTCCAATCTTCACACATTAAATCGAATTGAGAATAATTTTGGTTAGTTAATACGACACGAGGTTGAATATTTATAATTTCATTCAAAAATTTCTTCAAATTAAAATTTTTATCAATGCATATTTTGGATTTTAAGCCAAAAGACATCTATGGGGCAATTTTAAATTTTTCAATCAATCAATTCGGTATTGTTACTAATGACCAAATTATTTTTTATAAAATTACTCAAATTGGTTAAAAATTCCAAAAATGGTAACGTTGGTTCTGAAAATATTTATTATATTTTGAGTATTATTATTTTTTGAGTAAAAAACGATAATATTCTACAATTTCAAAGCCTGCTCACAAGCTGTTTGAGTTTAAGTGTATTTTAATAAACTTAAACCAAGGTATATTAATTTTACTAGGTAGTGGCGTCCCTACAACAAATACAACATGGCATTTTGTTGTTGCTTTGTAGTTCGAAATGTCAAAAAACATATAAGAAAATTGAGAAGGCGTGTATGTGTTTTATTGCTTTCTCACTTCTACACTATAAAATTTCTGAACACATATAACTTTTGACATGTCGAACTACTAAATCAGCTGGGCGGACGACACTACCTAGTAAGATAAATATACCTTGCTTTAAACGATACAAGGGAGCTTGTGAAATGAGCAATATATTTTCTGAGTTAAAAACTAGACTATTTTCAATTTAAAAATTCAAAAATTATGGAATTTCTGTGTATTTTGCCTAAAAATTTTTTAATAGCAAAAGGAATATATAGAAAATGTTATATCTTTGTGTTAGCTAACAATATGAACGTATCTTTAAACCAAATTTCGTGTATAAGTGATAAACCTTGTAGAAGATGGAGGTCCTTTAATTTGATCTTTTGAAATTTTGACTTTAACCTATATGTTGTAATATCCCAAAACTGAGATCGGAAAAAGAATACTGCCGTAATAATAATATATCTACTGCCAGCTATCGCTGAAAGTATTTCATGACCCTTAGCCCAAATGTGAACTTTATTCCTTTTTTTGCATTTATTTTGCGAATTGTGGGATTTTCTTTATCTTAATATTGCAGATTTTTTTAGCATTTGATTTTCGTTGACTAATTACATATCAACAGAAAATTTCATATAATAAAAAAATTTGCTAAAGATTGTTTAAAATATTTTGAAAATACTGGACCAGGGTATCGAAAAATCAAAAATTTAAATTTTTAAACATAATTTAATTTAACTTTATAGGTATTAACTAAGATCACGTATAATTTTTTTGAAAATCAAAAAAAAAAAAAAATTGAAGAAATGCCAAGCTATAAAAGAATTTGCAGGGGAGCGGTACCCGAATTTGTGACCACACAGCGCCACGCCTCGCAAGTGGCCGTCAAAACTTAAGCTGAGATACTTCTCTGTTATGCTCATGCCAAATTTTATTTGATGCTGCCTCACTGTGCAGAGTATATGTCCTAAAATCATGCCGTATTATGTTTGTGACTCCTCGTAACTCCTCGAAAATTTAAAATGTTTTAACTCTGCTTTAAAGTTGTGCTTTTTTATATGCACTACTGTAAGGGGATAAGTAAAGATTTCTTTGCAAGTTTTTAAACTTATGACTTTATGTCATAGAAAATTGCATGTATTTAGGCAACATTTATGTGCTTATTATTAATTTCTTTTGTCAGGTAAATTACTATATACTGCTCTAAAAACCTCCATATTTTTTTGCTCTGCATTTATAGAACTATTACAAGAGATCCTATACTTCACCGGCAATAGATTGTAATTTCACAAATATTACATAGTCGTATATGTATTTGCTAAACTTAAATGGATTTAAGCGCGATGAACAGCTTACTGCCCACCACAGTCTCTATAACTTTGGTTTAAATTGTCTTCCTTTTTAATTTGTCTTTCCTCATTTTTCTCCACACTGTGCGGTACTGCATCTTAATGCATGGGTTAGTATGAGTGTGTGTGTAAAAACTTACTTATTTATTTTTCAAACTTATGAGTTTTTCCTTAAGGCTATGAAATTTCATGAGTTTAAATCTTATCGCTGTTAAAATTTATTTCAATTGTTTGTTTATTTAACTCTTTGATACTTTTGCAAACATACTTTATGAGTTACAGTATTTCATATTACAGCAGTTTCTTATTAATATTTTCTTTTTTCAAGAGCTGAATGAAATCCTTTTATTTTGATTGTAGGAGATAGAATAATTTTTTCGTGTGAAATGTGAAAATTATTGCCAGATTGTTAAAATGTGGAACAAGTAACAAGTAAGAGTTATGTTTTTAAATTAGATTATAAAAGATTCTAATTAGACTTAATTAGATCCTAATAAGACTCACATGTAGTTTTATGAATACAACTTTTTAACTGAAGATGTCATTAATTTATGTTGATTAAATTTAATTGTTTTGTACCTCTTACTTAAAGCAATAAATTATTATGGGTTATTATTATCTTGTATATATATATATCTTTGTATATAACAGATAAAATAAAGGACTTCCATTTAGATTAGTTTAGAAATTTGACTTATTCTTATAACAAATCTTATTGTTTACTAACTATGCCCACTTAGTCACGTCCTTCAATATTTTGTTCGATTTTGCTTTGAAAGCAAACCACACCAAAAACCCTCACGATTTTAGTTTTTTTTAAGAGAAGTAACACTCAGGCAATTAATGCCTACATTAACTGTGTTACTTCCTTTAGAAAGGAATAGTAGTAGATAAGACAGATGTTTAGTGCAATAGTAAAGCTTCGCAAGCGCTTCTGGTGTTCTTTAGGCGAATAAGTTTGAAGCTAGCATAGCCAATTTATAATTATTTTACTTCGCCGGCGATTTAGTGCTATGTGCTAATACCGGCGTTTTTAGTTTTGCCTTAAGATATGCTGCATATTAGTTTATGTATTTTTTACTTTATAAAAAGTAAAGTATTCATATCCGGTTAGTTCAACTGCGTACTTTCACTGCTTTTTCTCCACTTTCTAAGATATTTTTACGGAAAAAGTATCTTATATTGGGACAAGAATACTTATGTACCTCCTCACAAAATTTTGTTAAGATCCATCCAGTAGTTTTTACGTGATGCGAACGGCAATGAAAAGCAGACAGACGGAATTGAGTTACTATTTTATTATATGTATAGATAAGATCACCTAGTGTTTTCGCGATTTATAATATAACTAGCGATGATTACTGTGCTCTGCTACCCCCATCGTCAAAAACTAAAATAAACATTTTTAAGTAGAAGTAAGGGCTAACTTTAAATTGAAAAGGGCATTTTTCTCAGAAATGGCTATGGGAGTCGTAAAGCAGCTTTGGGTTGGGGAACACGGCGCGCATCGTTGTCGTTATCGTTTAAAGTCAAGGCCGTCCTTGTGGTTCGGACATCGAGTGGTTTGCGTCTCCCTCTTGCACTGGCTGATCGGCTTTTACAAATAGCTCTACTGAGAATTCTCACTTCCTATGCGAAGGTATAAGTCGTGTTGCAGATCCTGGAGGTAAAGTAACAATCGAAAAGAGGCAATATAAACCTAGTGTCTCGCGTCTCTTTTTATTGGACAATCTACTAGGGATTAGAAAAGAGTATGTCAAATTTAGAGATTGTGCCGATCTCTAGATATAGATAGTTACATACTTGTTATAAGGGTTATTAATAAGAGGGTTATTTCTGCACATTATTAAGATTTTACCTTTATATACTAGGTACCATGACCACTGTTCCATCACATACTTTGTTTTGCTAGACTAGGTATATTAATATAAGGGTTACTTAAGCAAAATTTCAAAATTTTATCTATTATGGTTCTTTAAGTACTTGATAATAATTTTTAATTATATATTTCATGGCATTTATTTGTTAAATATGATTTCCGGCATATGACCGCCCTAGATACAATTTTTCTACATGGTCCATGCGATCAGTCCAATTTTTTACTACTTTTTCTAATATCTCGAGCCTATGGTGTCAGCTGAGACTTGAATATTGGCTTCCATAGTATTATAGAGTCGCGAAATCGCACGCACTAGGGGGAACCATTTCTAAAAATGTCACCAAATGAATTTTATTGGAACAAAATATTGTTGATCATCAGCTGAATAATTTTTGAAATTAAAAATTCCAATTATATTGAGCGTAAAATGGACGAAGTACTCTATGAACAACGCGAACCAATTTATTTTTATCAAAGTAAATTTTCACAATTTGAAAGTGTTGTTCTATCGTTACCCATTTATAATTACTTGCCAAACCTTACACTGCTTTTACATTTGGACAAAAACTGCGCAGACAGACGATCTGTGATGGCAAGGGGATGAAGAGCTAGAGTATGTATTGCATTACTATCTATACAAATCTCGTCTATCTGACCATTTTCTGTCCAAATGTAAAAGCAGTGTTACTGAAGAGAAATGTCAACACAGTGTGACATTCTCAGCTGTCAAACCATAGTTATCGATATTGGTAGTTCCCATGCAGCTAAAAAAACACCCGATATACTAGTATATGAAAGAAGATTGATTGTAGTAAACTGTGTTTTTTTTTTAAGTTGAAGCGGAAAACCAGGAAAACTATTTTAATATAACTTAAGTAAAAATTTTAATTTTTTATATTTTAAATGAATATTTTCTCCAAGATATCAGTGCACAGTGGGGCAGAATCATTTCCAAAATATTTTGACTCTGCCCTACTGTGCAGTGTTAGACATACCAAGTTTTTCTTGAAATTTGTTTATTACTTTATTTCTATTTTCAACTTCATACAAATTCGCCTGGATCAAATGGCTGAACTATTTCCAAAATATTGTGATTTTGCCACACTGTGCAGTGTTAGATATACAATTTTTTTCCTTAAATTTGCTTATTTTCAACTTCGTACAAATTCTCCTGGATTCGAAGTTTCTCAATGAATACTTTCGAAAAGAAATCGAAGCTAATTAAACAAAAAATATTAAACCAAATATCTATCAACGAAATCATCTATCAAATAATAAAAATCATTAGCAAAACAATATAAAATCCAAATCAACTACTTACAGCTAAAATGTCAGTATGTTTGTTTGTATTTAATAGTTTGACAAATTGTTTTTCATTGTCAAAAAGATGAACGAATATAAAAATAAAAATGACAATATTTTAGCACAAAAATACCAAATCAATGCACATTAACGGCAAGAAGCACTAAACGATGTGACAGTTGAAAGGTGTTTTTAATTACTATTGGCATGGTTAAACACCAATTAAAATCAAGGCAAACAAAGTACAAAAAAATAGTCACAAGATCCTTCCAGTTCACTTAAAGTAGGAAGATTTTTAACAAATGGTATTCTTTAAGAAATCTTTGTTGCATATACGAGTTCATAGATTTAATGGATAAATGTTCACTGTATGAAAGAAAAGTTAAGAAAAAGTGTTTGTTGAAATGTCAAAAGATAAAAAGGGAAACATCATTAGCGCCTTTAAATAAAAATAATTAATAGTGAGGGTTGTCTTATGTTAAGTTTTGACTGACAAAAGTTTTTGCAAAATGATAAAAAAATAATTCTGAATGCAAAGTCCTAAGTAAACAAGAAATGACAAATGTTTAAGAAAGCAAGAAAATCTTTAGGAAGAATCCAAAAGTATAAATTTTGCAATAATTTTTTATACAAAATCTAAACGACTTCTGATTTTTGTAAAATTTATTTCTTACGCTCTATAAAACAGCGTCGATTCTACATGCGTGATGGAGGTTACAATTATTTTTCAGGTGCATTGAACCAAGCTAACGATGTCTAAAAAATATACAATTTTAAAAAATAATACAATTTTAAAAAATAATATAATTTTAAACGATATTATAATTGTTATAAAAAAATATGAATGAATTCGATTATGAGGAAAGTGAAGAGCTATTTTACTCACATTTTTTATTACAGGCTAAAGAAAAAATTTCGATGTAAAATAGTTGAAATTGAAGGGGTCCATCTTCTACAAGGGTGATCAATATTATACGAAATGTGGTTTAAACGTACTTAAATATACATAGTTAGCATTCACAAAAGTATAAAATTTTTATAGATTCTTAAGAAAATTTGTTTCTATAAAAAAATGTTGATTGCCTTTTGATTCGTCCAAAATATTTAAAATTTTTCTCGCTAAAAATTTTAAAAATTTGTTTAAAATTCTTCCCAATATTATGAAAAAACTGGACAAGAGTAACGAAAAGTCGAAAAATTAAATTTTAAATGCTTATAACCAAGCATACCCAACCAGAGAAAGTTGTTAAAACTGGATAAAATGAGAATGTATTGGTGTTTTACACTGAAAAAAAAAATCACATTGTTAAAAATCACATTAGTAAAAACGAAAGCGTATAATTTTGAATGAGTTAACCAAATTTTAATTTAAGTTAAGATAGAGTTAAAAAGTAGCAACAAATGGTAGCATATGAATATTTTATGGTTGTGAAAATTCCTCACAAAAAAGGGTTTGTAAAATATTTAGTAAATGTATAATTATAATAATTAAATCTGTTTTCTTACGATACTTAAAATTAAGAAGTAGTCATGAATTGTAACATATGTCTGTGTATGTTGTGAAAATTCCGTACAAGCGTTTCTTATGAAAAAAAATTAACATATTCATTAACAATGTTAACAGGTAAAGGAATCACACAATAGCGCTTGTTTAGAAATGCCCATTACTGTTATTTTGTGTAAAGTTTTGTTTAACCATACAACATAATTACGTCAAATTATTTTTCATCTGAACTATAAAAACTAGTTTCGTATTTTCCAAATTAATAATATGCAAATAAACTATTTATGCATGCGTACGCGTTTATCATTTTTTGTAAAAATAAAACAAATAAATGTAACGTGTATTGCTTTGCCTTAAAAGTTTTAAATCATGGCGTGATTTATATTTATCCAATACAAAAACTAATAAAAAATATTTTTTTATATTTAAAAAGATTTAAATAATAAATATTATTTCAAAGTGACAGAATTTTTGGTTATGGTTAAATATTTTCGGTGTACCTTTTTTATTACACAATGCGACATAAACCTGCTTTGTTGAATGTTGGCATGCTACTGCTTGAAAATTTTATATATTTTGTTCTCTTTGTGAGAGTCTCGTTGAGATTGTGCGTGTGCACACAGAACACTTAGGGGTTTGCGTGGGTCTCTATGTTATAACTCACTCATTTTAAAACATAATTTGCAGATTAAAGTACAATTTTGTAGGTATTAATGAGACCTTTAAGACCATGTATAATTTTTAATTAAAAATATTGAAGAAATATCAAGCTGTAAAAGAATTCTGCTAAGCTCATGTAAAACTTTGGATCCATCGGCCTAGCCCTTTATAAAAGCCTAAGTAATTTTATTTTTAAATTTATTTTTTTTCTGAGTTTAAAATTTATATAATACAAATTAAAATTTTATACCTGAAATTTGTGTGGTTACAATTTCGAAACCTAATTTACTTCACTGTTGTAAATTAACTTTCACATTGACTTGAATACCCATATTTATGATTTCGATTGTAAATTATCTATACATATTATAAAACAGTTAATCATTTCCTGTCTGTCTGTATTTCTCTTCGTGTTCGCATCACGTAAAAACTACTGGAAGGATTTTAACAAAATTGTGTTAGGAAGTACCTTAGTATCCTGATTCCAATTAATTATAAGTAAAAATATCTTATTTCCAAGAGAAAATGCAGAAAAAGCTGTGAAAGTGCGCCGATTTTTTAACGATTTAAATATACAGCATACTTTAAGGCATCTTTTATTTTTGAAAGTAGTATATTTTAAACAATGTTGCGCAACAGATGGCGCTGTTTTAAAATAAAGAGTAACTCATTTCCTGTCTTCACAATAATTTTAGAATTTTATATAAATTTTAGAATTTTGTCCAGGGATGGGTACCTTTATAAAAAATAATTAGGTAAGAGTCTTAAAATTTGGTGTGGATTACTTTCAAAGCAAAATCGAACAAAATATTATTAGGACGCACACAACGTGTGTGAGCACAGCTAGTTATGTAATTTTGAGGGGTGCTCTAGCTTAAGGGGTTGAGCAATGGGCACGAGTTCAATACTCTTGAAATTAATACATATCAGAAATAAATTTTTCTGATATGTATTAATTTCTCTTTATAATAATGCACATCACAGCGCCCGCCTTCGTCGGTATTACCACATAGCACTAAATCGTCGGCGAGGTAAAATAATTATAAATTGGCTATGCTAGCTTCAAACTAATTCGCCTAAATAACACCACAGGCATTTGCAACACTGTTCTAAAAATAATCACAACGTGCAATTGCAGTGTTGCCATAAGCGAAGCTTTACTATCACAGCAACCATCTGCCTTATCTACTACTATCCCTCTCCAAAGGAAGTAACACAGTTAATATAGGCATTAATTGCCTGAGTGTTACTTCTTTTTAAAAATTAAAAATAATGTAAATCATATGATTGAAAATATGTTATTTTTGATGAGATAACGTAGATAAAGTAGTTATATACTTGACAAATGTCGATATATCGAAATATTAATATTTTATCCCGATGTATCTTTGTACATATGTACGGATATGTATGTACATTAGGGGCATAACTAATTTTTGCCATAGTACCATGAGGTCAACCATTTCCTAGTAACCACGAAAATCATAATCTTTGGTTTGGATTTTCTAAACAGGTGAAATATTGAATAGCTATAATTTTATACGGTTTTTTTATACATTTTTAATTTTTTTTTTTTTCGTTAATAAAGGTTAAAGATACGTTTTGGTTTGCTGAAAAATCTCTTACCATCTCTAAATATTAATAAAATTACAAACTTGAGCTATTGATTTTAAATAAACATATTATTAATTTTTCTTAACCAAAAAGAAAATTAAAAATTTTCTAAATTTCATAGCGGTTTTTTATTGTGCTATGCCAATTTTAATATTTTAAAAAATTCTTAAAAAGTTATATCCCTAATGTACATACATCGATACTGTCGAAAATATTGATAAAGTATACCTATATCGATACAATATTTGTTAAGAATTTTTAGAAAAATAAGAAAGGAAATTTTCGTGTTAAATTTTGTTCTTGTTTTATAAACAAATGTTTTTATACATTACAAATACTGTACAAAATAATATTTTCGATTTAAAAGTACTTGTTTAATATTATGTTAATAAATAAAAAAAATGTCCTTAAATTTATTTTGCTTTAAACAACAACCAAGTAACAATCCACCCCTGATAATAAAGCTTAAAACTCCTGTAGTTATTATATACTGGCTGCAAGTTTCACTTTTAACAAATCTATTATTCCGTTCTTTTCTGTTAAAACTAACATACTTCAACTGAAACCCTAGAAATAAATGTTAAATGTTAAACGCTGTTATAATTTTGAGTTTATTTCTTTTCATTTTGTACTTTAAAGATACAAATCTAATAAGATTGCAACTTAACGAAACTCAAGATAATTTACTCAACTTTTCACTCAAAAAATGTTAAAGAAAAATTACACTCTTTGTAAAAACTCATTTTTATTAAATCCATATAAGGACAGACTCCGCCCTTAACTACATTGGAGAATATTTCTTTGAGTGTGGTATTTAATTTTTCTTAAGTAAGAGAGTGTGAGTTTTGGATCATTTGGGTTAATATGTTGTCTCGCTCTAATAAATATGGGGTCTCTAAAAGGAGGGGAGAAACAAGTTAGTATGGCATTTAGTGACACATTAAATATTTAATTTTATTTTCCCTGAAAACAGAAGTAATTTTTGAAAGCAGCAAAATTTTGTAGCTTAAAGATACAATTTTAAGCACAGAAATTTAAAAATCAAAAATGTTAAGGAACATTGATAATATTAAAATTAACTGATTGATAAAATGCAGGGGAGGAAATATAGATTTAGTTTAGATAGGGAGTTGTATATTAAATGAGAACTATTAATAAAATAATGATTCACAAAATTAAAAAAAAAAAAAAATAAAAAACTTCTTATTATAGTTATTTATTTTTTTTAATGGGGGAAAAATGAAAAGATTCCATAAAAATTGGATTGGCTTTAAATGCTGGAAATAATTTTTATAAAAATCGAAATATAAATATCGTAACGATCTCATTACGTTAAATATAAATAAATTAGTTTTTTCTTTTAACTATTAATTATTTACCCTCATCCGTTTAAAATTAATGCTTTGTTTGTCATTTTTTAACAAACAGTTTATTATTTTTTAACCAAAATATCAATTAAGTCGGGCTGATCTTTAACCAGATTTAACCCTAAAAGTCTTAAGAAACTGATGATATTAACAAATATTCACTTAATTTTTTTAACATTTTCTACCTAAAAAGAGATGCTGTTTCAGCATCAAGGGGTTGTTAGTTTTAAGAGATCACGATTATTTTCTATTCAAGGGGTTTTTTATTTTTAAGGAAAAGAGTTGTTTATAAGGATCTTAAAAGTTGTTGTTTTTATTTAAAAAACTATGAAATTTAAAGCAACAGGATATATTATATTATTATTTGATTTCTTTGCAAGAAGTAACCAGAGTTCATGATCACCCTTATTGACATTTGTCCTCAATTGCAAGAAAAAAGGATGCAATAGTATAAATCAAAGAATTAAGCCTTTTTAGGTCAAATAAAAGTGTGTCAATATTGATGTAAATATATTGCTTATTTGTGGTAAATGTTTAAATGAACTCTGAATTCTCAAGACCTGATGGCATAGTTTTGAAAAACATGGCTTAACTATTTATCATCGAAAATAGTTTTAATGACTTCATTAACCATTAATTGGGTGTTTTATTTGTAATGTGTTTCTTCAACGTTTCTCAAGCTTTGGATAGGTATTACACGAATGCTAAACATTTAATATGTATAAGCTAAACTTGCCCGCAAACTAATATAAGCTGTTAGAATGTTATTTAGCCGATCGAAGTTCAGCTTAGCCAATTGAAGCCGTAGTTAACACAGGTAATAATAAATGGGATCCATTTTATACTTATTACATATATTTTTACAGGGTTCTTAGGTGTTCATCTAGTCCCATCCGCAATTTGAAAAATTTCCTCCCCAAGATACCCCAAAAAAATTTTTAAATTATTCCCAAATTACCCCACTAAAAATTATGCTGTTTTTATTTCATTAAATTAACACACGAATACTTTTTTTGTACCGTCGTTAACTTTATTCCTCACCACTTCTGGAGATGGATCTGGTTCTGCTATTTATTTCTTATTTAAGTTTTTGTTGTTTGCCGACACCAACCTTTGCCCGGTGTAGAAACAAAATCGTTAGCGGCATCTTGATATGTATAAACTTTTGTTCCAAAAATGCTTAAGATGGTTCCACCTTTTCAATAACATTTTTCTTAGTTGGATTTATATGTCTTTTCAAAAATTGTGCAACGAACTTTTTAGAAATAAGAAGGACGGATTTTTAATTTAAATTATAGTGTATCTGCAGATTTTAGGTTTAAATCGTAACCAAGATCCATTACATCTAAAGTAAAGGTAATTATATCCCTTGATTTCCTGAATCCAAATATAATTTCAAAAAAATTCTAGCTACAAAACTGTAAGAGTTTTTTAGCTATACAGTTATTAAAATATGCGCTCGAGGATTAAATAAATTCTAATTCCAGTTCTATAAGCCCTAACAAGTTGAGTAATAGCTCATTTTAAAGGAGATTTCATACGCTTTCATACGCTGATATCAATCATGAAAAAAACAAAATCAACATTTTAGAGTGGTACCATGGTGGGATCAGAAGTTATCTTAAAAAAAAACTTTATATTGATTAATTTTTTTATAAACTTCATAATAAAGCTAAGAAATATTCGTTAAAAATAAGAAATATGCAGTTTTTTTTTAACATGATGGTGTACTTACGAAGCCACATTTCTCTCAAAAATTTGTTTTTATCACGATTGATATCAAATTAAATCGTATGAAATCCCCTTTAAAATGAGCTATTACTTAACTTGCTAGGGCTTATAAAACTGGAATATATTCAATCGTCGGGCGCATATACATAAAACCGATATTTTCCTATTTTAATAACTGTATAGCTAAAAACTCTAAGAGATATATATTTTGTTAAATTATATTTGGATAAATAAAAAAGTTTTAATAAAATCGGGAGTGGTAAATTTGAAAATATTTTTTTTTGGTTGATTTGATATGGAATTACCCATAATAAAATTACTGTAATCTTAAAAGTAAATGAAATTAAAATACAAATTCCGAAAAAAATCTCGAAAAATTCCTGAAGCGTTGAAACTATCCTCAACGAAATCCACAATCCTCAATTAAATAAATATAAATATTAAGTATCCCCGCTGATTAGGGGTTAAATCACATAATCTGACAACACTAATTACGGAAATGGGACGCAAAAGTCTCCACTGTTATTTTAAATCTAGGAGGTGAATAAATCAAAAAATTTAATTGTTTCGATGAAATTCATGTCAGTTATTTGTCACACAGTGGATAATATTTAAATCGCGCCTTTAGCAGTATATTCAACCGCATTCTCTACCACAGGGTCTTTTAGTATCAAATAATATGTATGTATTAATGTAAAAAAGCTATTTGTCGATTAAGTCTTCGGCATTAGCATGACACCAATTTGTTGATCATTAGTGATCTACTCGAGTTAATTTTTGTGTTGGCGTATGCCGTGTGCCTTCCAGGAACATATTTTTCAACAGCTGATGACTTGTTAAGGTTTAATGAAGTATAATTTTGTAGAGTTCAAATAAGAGTATCTATTGTTAGTTATTTTACAATTAAAGAAAAATATGCAATTTGGAGAACCAAATTGTATGTTATATAAAAGGTTTAAACGGATTGAAATACTATATGTGAACGCACACAGAGAAGATGTGATCAATGTTAACGTCGGCACCTAGCTGCGTTGACTCTTATCCAACAGTGGTCCTACCACTGAGTAAAATAAAAGCGTAGCCTAGCGTTCCCATTGTGTAGTAACAGCACATTTTACGACAACATACCGTGTGTAATGGCACCCATGTCGCACTAGATTTACTGCACAGTCACAATGTGTAGCAATTTATAGAACATGGTATTTTCCCAAGAGCACTTTGTCAAAGCCTTTGCAAATCCTGCAGTGTCAGTTAGTACCCCGGGTGGCGCGCACAGAGAATCGAACCTAAGGGTAGATTGGTTGTTTTTAAATTAAATTGGGGTAAAATTTACTGGAGAATCAAATGGGAGTGGTCACGGACCCCGCCGAAGCCAAATTTGTGTCGAAAATAAGTTAACCATTTTTTTCCTTGGGATTTAGTAAGAAACCGAATGGAAGTTTTTAGTGTTTAATTGAAAATTTCCGAGCAAGATGCCATTAAAACTGGCAAAAAGTAACAAAATAGTAAATTGGTGTAAATAGAATTATGTACTTAGGTCTAAACTTTTTCTTTGAAAAAGTCGCAGTGGTCGAAAATATTACTGTTCAAAACTTTTATTCTTTTCTTTAAAGGGTCTCTTACCTTTAATTACTTGGTGTTAACTATTCTCTCTTTTTTTATTTATGATTTTATTGTTAGCATCACCTTAATAAAGAATTTATAGCAAACTGTATACAAAATTTTAAAATTATAATCGTTCCCATGTTTCTTAAACTCAAACAAAACAATTTGAAAAAAAGTTGTTTTTATATTAAAAAGATTAACGGAAAATTTGGTTATATGTGATAAATAACGACAGGGTGCTATTCATACTGTTAAGGATTATTTTGCACTCATAATCCTTAAAACTTTTCTAACAGCTCTACATCTTAATTAAAATTTTCTCCATGAATGACTGCTAAATAAAAGAAAAATAAAAATCTTTCTTTTTCATTATTTCCGACAAAAATCTTTTCACATGTAAGAAAATTTTGAAGAAAAATAATAAACTCAGCAAATTTTTATTGTATGCAAAAAAAAAAAAAATCAAAACTATTAAATAAAATTCAAACAATTCTTCAATTGTTCTTTTGCATAAAAAGAAGCATAAAAGAAATAGCTGAAACTTAATATGCAGACTTGCACAAACCCTAGAAAAAATGTTACTTAAAATTATTCAAACAGCCAAAGAAAGAAGATTCTTTTGCAGTAACAACAGGTCAGAGGTGAATTACAAACAGGGATGGGTGTTTGCCGTATATATTTTGGCATACGATTATTTTATTTTTGTATTGTTACTCCATTTCTAACTAAGCAAATATTAACTATTGCACAATCATTAACACTATAGCACTGCAAGGGTGACAGTATTTTAAATGAAAAACAGTTGTTGTATGCAACAATTTTCCATGCCATTGCTGTTATTGAGGTGTACGTACGCATGCAATTGTATGCAAAAAATAATTTCACAATATTTTTTTATTATTTTGAAAAAAGGACATTTTTACGTTCAGTACTAATTGTTCACTTAATGCTTTTCGATTTGAAAAATGATTTTAATTTTTTTTCCTTTTATCGGCTATTTTTAACATTAATATGTGTTGTTTTTTTTAGATTTTAATGGTCATGTCTAGCAGTGTGATTTAATTTATAACGACATTTTTTTCCTCATATTCTTGATTATTGATTTTGGGGTGTTTCCTATTTATGTTCGATAACGTTTTTGTAGGTTTCTAACAAACAAGGGTTTTGTTAAAATAGGTGGTTTGTTGTAATCGACAGTGTAACTAATTTAAATTTTATTATTATTTATAAAATACCGTAAGCCACACATAAAAATAATTATACATATATTTTGGTAAAAAAAGTAACGGCTTTGTAAGATATTTAAACAGTATTTTGAAATAATATTTCCGAATATAAACTGAATAGTCAGATATTAATTTTTATAAGAAACGAAATTTTTGTGCCTGTTGCTATAGTCCTCTAGGTGCAGGATTGGTTCAGAAATTAAAAAAACACTCAGATTTTAAGATATTTAAGAGTTACTTCCACCTTTATGAATGATTGAAATATAGAAACAGGCCCTTCTTATGAATTTTAGTTTTAAATAGCTATTTAACCTTATTAAGTCTGACTGTGAGAAAATTTCTCTTCTTATTTACAAATCAAATTATTAGTTAGTGTACATTAGTGAACACTACCGGTCGTCTTGAAGAAATTATTTTAAAAGTAACTTAACGATTAAAGAATATAACTGCAAAACAAAACTTTAGACAAATTCATAGTAAGTTAAGTAATTTAAGTAAATGATAAATTCGCGGTTGGGCTTGTTAGGATATTTTTGTTTAAAGCACTTTACTGAACTAGGTCGGTCTATTAGTTCATTTGCTCAGTAGGTCTGTTATATCGGGTGGTTAAATTTTAAGGGCCGATGTTGAATTATTATTATTTCTACATTTAATACGACATTTCTCAAATTCAGACTGGAAAGATACACAACGGATCAATGGTCAGAATGGTGGCAAGAAATGGTAACTTTGGATGATCAATTTTCGAAGAAAATCATCCTCAGTGATGAGGCACATATTCATCTCAGTGGATTCGTCAATAAGTAGAATTGCCGCATTTGGGCGAATGATAAAACGAGAGTGATTGTCAAAAAACCAATGCACCCATAAAGAGTGACTGTTTCGTGCGGTTTATGGGCTGGCGGCTTCATCAGGACGTATTTTTTCCAAAATGAGGCCGGTCAGGCAGTTACTGTGAATGGTGTTCGCTATCGTAAGATGAGAACGAACTTTTTATGGCCGGAATTGGAAGATATGGATGTGGACTATATGTGGTTTCAACAGGACTGTGCCACAGCTAATGAAATAATGGCGCGACAAAATCAATGGCCGTGTTATCTCACGTGGTGGCGATGTTAATTAGCCGCCAAGATCATGTGATTTGACACCGTTGGACTTCTTTCTTTGGGGTTATTTGAAAGAATAGGTGTGCGTCGATAAGCCAGCAACAATTTAAGAGCAAAGGATGAGATAATTCGGCACATTATCGGGATAGAACCTCAATTATGCCTCAGCATCATCGAAAAATTTAGAACATCGGGTGGAGGTGTGCGGCGAGGTCGCGGCGGCCATATGGTCGATATTATGTTCCATACATAATTGAACCATATCAATATTATCAAAATAAAAAGAAATGACAATAATTTCCTAAATAATTTGTGTTTTATTTAAAATTAACATCGGCCCTTACAAATTTAACCTTTAGTTGCCATAGTAATGCAACTTCCGTGCATTACTACCTATTGTGGTTGGACAACGTCACTGTCGGAAAACCCTTTAGTTTTTAATAATACACCTTAAGATAAAAGCTTTCAAGAGTCTAACTATTACTGTTCCAGAGACATAAGGCGCTGACCGACGGACAGACTGATTGTAGCGAAAACAATAGGGTTACGTTCTTACCCTTTTTCCATCGTTTCTAAAATTAATTTTGATATACTGAAACCATTTAAGTATTATCAATCAAAAGTCGGTGTAATAAAAATTTTATAATAAACTGACAATATTTTGCTCGGTTTTGCTTTGAAAGTATTCAACACCAATTGAAAGACTCTTACTTTTATAGTGCTTAAGTTATGGTTTATGTATTAACTTTATATAAAGGTACCTATCCCTGGATAAAATTATAAAATTTATATAAAATTCTAAAAATTATTGTAAACCTCTGTAAAAGGTGTTTCAAATATTATGTACAATGTAATTCCACAAAGTAAAAAAAACAAATTTTATTTAACTGGCGCCATCTGTCGCGTAATAGTTTTTAAAATATCCCACTTTCAAAAATAAAAAGGTGAGTTGAAAATATAACCGTGTTGAAAATATCCCAATTTTAAACCGAAAATTTCAGTACCTTTAAACCGGAAATTGAAAAAAGAAACTAATGAGATGAAGTGATCTAATGAGCTGAAGTGAACTGATGAGATTATTTAAACTAAGAAGCTGGCTGACCTGAAGTGAACTAATGAGCTAAACTGAATTAAGGAGGTGACTGATCTAGTGAGCTAACTGAACTAGTGGGCATCCTTTTAGCTCATAATTTTGCGTTACTCTTACTGTCAAACTTCATCTAAAAAGCAACTTATTAGCCGAACTAAACTAATGAGCTAAAGTGAACTAATTAGCTGACATAAACTAAGGAGCTGAATTGAACTAAGGAGCTGTCTAAACTAGTAATAAAAGATAAAGTAATGAGCTCAACTGAACTAATGAGCAGAAGCAAACTAATGAGTTGAACTCAACTAAGGAGCTAAACTGAGCTAAGGAACTGATATGAGCTCAGTGTTGAGTGATTAGTTAAACTGAACTACATAGGTCGTTCATGAACTACACAACTCTAGTTAAGATATCTATTGGCGTTAAATTTGTTAATACCAATGTAAAGATGAAATACCGGAATTAATAATGGAATGATATCGAAAGTATATCCACCTTCAGTAGGAAACATATTGCCGCGATTTCATGTAACGAGTAGGCAAGTCCTTTATGAAAATGTCCTTTTTCATAAAGTAAAAATAGATTGAAAATATTATACAGTGTCTGTTCCATATTGGATGACTGAAAAACGTGCAGAAGGCAACGGGAAACCACTGAAGTAATGCGCCATCAAAACTATGTATTTTTGAAAACAAATAACAACTTAGCACCCTCTTAAGTCTACGGATATACAATGATGCTAAGAATATGTAAAAATTATAAATGTTATTGTATTAGTCACCAACGTTCGGAAAACGAATATGCAAACAAAGAAGAAGAGTGAGATCGCCTCCAACAACAATATTTGTGATGCAATGCATACCGGCGAATTCCACGTGTAAAGAATAATTGTTAATGTGCATTTACAAGGCGATTTAAAATTACGTTGTTAAATATGTTGTGATCGCATCATTTTTTTTAAGTGTATTCTACATCAGCCTCTCTCTGAGAGAATAATTGAGTAGAAACAATTTAGGTTATTTGGAAAAAATTCACGCTGGGTTTTAGAAGTCGCCCTTAAAACTTATTCTGAAATTTTTCTGTAGTGTCTTTTGAAAACGTTGCTTTAGCTTTAAATCTGTTAGGATCGATCCCACATTAGGCGATTGAGAGGCGAGAGCATCAATAAAAAAGTATGCTTGTGTCCGCATGAGAAGAATTTATTATTTTAAATTTATAGTACCGCTGAGGACCGAAAGCTGAGTATTGATTAAAATGCAATTTTTAATTTATATACTCCCGGAGTACATTATGCAACTTTTTTCGCTGCAATCTATCTCGTTTCTTCTTTAATATTGCATTTGTGTTTATATCGTGCAATTTTTATTGCAGCAATTTGTATGGATGTATACATGTGTTTACATTTTATACTTCAAAATTAAAACTACGAATGAGAGTTCAAAACTAATTTCAAGGGTACATGCATGAGTGTACCCTTTTTAATTTTTCTCTCCCCTCTCGCCTA
Source organism: Phasia obesa (assembly GCA_949628195.1). Taxonomy (NCBI): domain Eukaryota; kingdom Metazoa; phylum Arthropoda; class Insecta; order Diptera; family Tachinidae; genus Phasia; species Phasia obesa. The sequence goes on along the minus strand of OX451215.1, from coordinate 168,142,763 downwards.
CTAATAAAGAATTGCAGAGACAAAAGTTGCATAATGTAATCCGGGACATACTCAAGTTCATGATTTACTTTGCAACTTTCTACTGAAAAGCAATCAAGTAGAATAAAGCTATTCTTTTATATATATATACATATGTATGTACGTATGTTGTTGTTTGAATGGTAAACCATCAATGAAATTAGTATTTTAGTTAAATTTTTTTATTGAAATCACGCTTGATAAAATTATCGATATTTCGAAATATCAATATTTTTCTTGTCTCTCGATATTTTCATGCTATGTGTTTAAAGAGCTGGAGCTAAATATTTGTATTATTTGCAATATATTATTCAATTTCTTCTTACTTGTTATAAATGTTTTTAACCCAGATTTTATTATCATCATCACAATTAAAAATCAAATTTAAAAAAAAAGCTGTCAAACAAATTTATAAAATTGCTTCAGAAGTAGTGCTAGCAAAATATTGAGTAATGGGTACTTGATACTTTTTTTGGGTACTCAATACACAAAGGAAGTTAATCGATACTTTAAGGGTACTATTTTTCCAAATTGAAAAAAATATTTGACGACTACGGGACTATAATTTCTAATGGTCTATTTTTATAGAGTTTTCGGATTTGATTTAAAAAAAAGATACATAAAATTTAGAGAAAAGTATGAAATCTGTATTTGAATCGAAAAAAGATGATTTTATCGATATAATTTAAAGTATAAATGACTTCCTGTAGATTTTGACCGCGGATACGCCTCAAATGTTGGCATATTCTCACCAACATATCGGCCGTTATCTCTCGAATAAACTCTTCAATATTGGCTTCCAGTCCGTCAACCGTTGCGGGCTTGTCTTTATAGACATGGGGCTTAACATACCCCCACAAAAATAGTCTAAGGGCGTTAAATCGTACAATTGAGCGTCCCCAAACATGAAATAAACAGTTCATCGGACACGCCTCTCAGTTGGGCCATTGTTTCGCGTACTGTGTGACATTTTCACCGTCCCGTTGAAACCACATGTCAGCCAAGTCCAGCTCTTCTATCTTCAGGAAAAAAAATTTTAATCATCGCCTACACGCAAAGAAAAAACATGGTTATTGTATGGTCACGGCAAACACAATATGTTCTCTGTAACAATAGATTTGCTACTGTGAACAAATTATAATTATTTTAAACAATACTTTGGTCACGATAAACAAGTTTTTGTTAACAGTTAATCATTCAATTGTTATACGCACCAAAAAAGCAACATGGTTTGAACCATATTAAAATTCTAACCACAACCAAATTATTTTTAATATTTAAAATATTTTTATTTTAAACATAGCATGTTAAGTAAGCCTAAAAATAAACAAATGATGTTTGGTTTTGAAAATACATATTTTGGTTTTGGACTTTGTGCAGCTCAGAAATATGCGTGTAAGCTATCGGTTCATCTAAGAACGTAAAAACATTAAATACACATTCGTTGTCAACAAATAAATTTGTTTTTATTATAAGTGATAGTTTTAAATTAAAAATATCAAACATATAAAAAGGTAGGAAGAAAATATTAAAATATGTATGTAAGTCTAAATGGAAATATTTGTGTATTTGTTTTTTTGTTATTTATAAATATATTCATACGTTGTCACATATAACCATTTACATGTTTCACATTATATTATAGTATGTTTATATTATAAACATAATTATGGTTGTATTTTACAATATTATTTTTATATAAGACAATAATATGTTTAAAATATTATTATGGTTTAAAATAATATGGTTAATAAAATTCTACCATAACATGTTGCTCTTAGATTATGGTTACCTCAACCATGTTTTTTATTTGCGTGTAGTAGCTCGAACGGTACCGAATCGATAACTCACTGTCATCAATAACACTGGCGGATTCAGCTGCGATATTTTCCTCTGCCCGTACTCTACGTATGCGTGTTGGTGATTGAATGTGTAATAATGTAAAGTTTGTGAGAAATTTTGTCACAAGATTCCTAATAGCCGCCTCAGAATAACCCTCAAACTGACCATAAAATGGAAGAAGTGCACGATGCACTTTCTTAACCGAGAATTAATTTTGATAATAAAATTCAATAATCTTCAAGCGTTGTTCCTTTATAAGTCGATTTAGGGTTAAGTTATAGACCAAACTAAATATGTTAAACAGTAACATATTTTTGGTTTCTCTCCAAAAATAATGTAAATGGCAAAGGTACTAGACCAAAGCGCCAGGGTGTGATTGCCTTAGCTTCCTCTCAAATCTGCAGCGCGACCTATACCTTCGTATAGGAAGTGAGACTCCAAATTCAGTTAGGTAAAAATTAATAAGAGTTAAATGGTGCTCGTCCAGTGATAAAAACTTAAGTATAATGGTTCTCCTCCAGTGAACAAGTTGAGTTTTATGGTTCTCCTCCAGTGAAAATTTAGCTTTTTTAAAATAGTGCTGCTCCAATGTGCGACTTATTTAATTAAAATGAATAGGTTTTAAACGATATCCAACACGATTTTACGTGGCTGATTAAAGCAACCACCAATACAGTACAACAGTACAGCTATTCGTGGAAGCCAATCAGCCAGTGTGAGTGAGAGTAAACCACTCGAAGGCTGAGCAACATGGATGGCCTGATTGACTTTAAGCGATAATGACCATGACAGTAACATATAACTCGAAAACAGCTGAGCTGCCTAAAACAGTGTTGCCAAAAAAGAAATATTCTAAAAAATCACCCGATAATATGCAAACGGAACTGTTTTGAGCAGTATCGAGTAATTAAAATTAATAGAAATTGCCTGCACTATTCAGAAGTATCAATTAGATATATGCAGAAAGCACCTGTAAAATAAATTCGTTACATTTCATAAAACCAACTAAATATACAATACGAGTAAAATGTTATTTAAGTGTTAATTAATTTATACGCCGATAAATCCAAGTATGTGTTAATTTTGATTTAATATTTGAAACATGATGCAACATCTGCAACATATCAATTGGCACATACATATGTATCTTAGAAGTCTATCAAACAAATATTATTTTCAAATTCATATCTAACTGATACTGTCTTTATGTTTTTATAGCTGTCACGCATTTATAAGCACTTAATACGGTAACATGAAAAACAGATTTTAATGTTTTGTTATATTTTATTTTTCTTTTTTCATGACAATCATGATGATGATAAAGTCTCTTTTGCGATTCTTAAAAATTTATAAGATTTTCTACAATCTATAGTTGAAAATGTTTAACACATTTATGCAAGATTTGTTTCTTCTTCGAATCAAAAATACGTGTAGAAAACCACACACCTGGACATTGTACGAGAATGAGTTTTTAAAGAGATTTTGTTAGAAAATTTACAGAAAAAGCACCCCTTTTTTGTTGATGTCAGTCTGTCTGTCTGTCTATCTGCTGAATTTTGCATTCAAAAGAAAGACACCCAAAAAGGAAGACAACATTCTTTGCATTTGTTTTGGGTTTGTTCAAAAATGACCAGTAGTGACCTTAAGATGTTTGAAATGATGTTGTGTTTATGAAATTTTGCATTTTTTAGAATGGAAGCGTCAGTTTTGTATGTGCAAATGTATCTGTGAGAACGTATGCAGATGTTTTTATTAAACCTTAGTTTTTTTATTTTTATAAAAAACCCGCTTTAGTTTAAATTTGTTAAAAGTAAAGAAAAAATAGGTTTTCTTTAGTAAATTTTCTATAAAAATTAGGGCAAAACATATACAATTTTTGGGTAGTTTTATTACTGAAAATAATAAAAATTAATTACAATTTTCAATATTTACTTAAACATTGAAACAAATCCGGTTTATAAATAAATATTTAATTGTGAAGATATTTTTTTAATATTTCTTAAAGGCGGCTAGTTTTTCATTCAAACCTTTTATTATAACTTGATATTTTTGTCTTTAGTAACAATAATCTAAATCTCCTTTATTCTAAATTTGCTGAACCATTTGATTTTCTTTTTAAAAACTTATTGTATTGTTAATTATAAGATCTTTTAATTAATTTTTTAAAGCGCTATATCAATATCTTGAAGATTACAAAAAAACAAATGATTGACATTTTTTCTTACACTTCACTTACGTATCAATCAAAATTTAATTTTTCTTAGCAAATAATAGCAACAATCAAAATGCGTTAATAGTTTGAGCAATCTTTAACCTCAAGGGTAGTTTTATCTTATCGTGTTTATAAAGGTGTATCTCCCTAAATAATATGGATGCTGTTTATTTAAAAAAATCGTTATTTTTTTTAACAATTAACCCCTCATAATTATAAAACATTCTGTTTTACTATTAAAGTCGAAGTTCATATAAAACTGTTATGAATTATTATATAAAAGAGCTGACCGTTGCATCTATAAAAGGATGCTGTTTGACCACTGTGGCTAGCATCTTTAAATGTCAAAGGTTTGGCAAAGGGTTGTTTTCTAATTGTATTTTTAAAATGTTTTGTATTTTTTAGAAAGAAAAATTGGACAAACATATTTTAAATTGCTTTTAGGTTTAATTTAAATTCTTTTTTAAATTCTGTGGCAATAAGTCGACTTAAGCACCTTTGTAATCTCCGTACCCCAAAGTACTCATATGCAAAGTTTAAATTATGTTGTACCATTTTTTAGGAAGCTATACCTAAACGACTTTCTGCTTATCTATTTTCATTAGACATTTGGAAACAAAAATTTAAGAAAGTACAAGCTACTTTTTTAAATCATAAAAACTTTTTTTACAACTTGTTAATTGCAACGCCTCCGTATTTTTGGTAGATATAAGATGTTTTTCCAAAACATACTATTTAAGTCTGAACAATGAAGATTTTCCATCCCTGTTTCATGGTTGAGAGTGATGCCAAAGTTAGTGGAGTTTTTTGACGTCTATCTTTAATTGCTGTCTGCTCATCATCCTGGGCTTTAATAGTTTTCTTCATTCGTGGTTGAAGTTACTCCATTTGAATGGTTTTATATATTTTATTAATAATTTTTTGCGCCATATCGTTGGCATTAGTCTTAAATTGAAATTGCTTTCGTATCGTTTTTGTTCGCGCCATAGAAATTCGTAATATTAGAATCTTTAATCAAATTGTAATTTTTTGAATATTTATGGTTTTAAATAAATTAAAGGAAAGTTAAGTTGTAACTGTGCCTTTTTTTCGATTGAAAAAACTAAACTTCTTGTGTTTTCTTTTTTTTTGCGAGAATTCTTGTGCCTAGTGCTTGTGGTTCCTATTTTGGTGAAGATAGCCGTTTGGAAGCCATCATCATCATCCCCACATTTTTACATACTTTTGACTCCCATATGGCCAGAGAATTTTCGTTTACACAAGTTTAGATTAATTGGGCTTACGAATTCAAATCCGCACTTCATTTCGTAAAATATTATGCTCTAGGTTCAATTTATATTGTTATTTCGAAATTGAGGTAGTTACACTGTGGCAACCTATTTCGTTATGTCAAAAGTCTAAGTGCATATTTTTAGAGAAAAAGTCTGGTAAAAAATATATATTTTGTATTGAATATTTGTAAGATTATAAGTAGAACTATTTTATTTATTTTATGTAGATGAAATATGAAGTCAAACTCAAGTTCGTTTTATTCTCTCTAAGAAAGAATAAATAATTCATCTGTATGTAAATAAATTGTGTTCTTAAAAAAATCTGATATCTAAAATGCATACAGACAACACTTTATTTATTTTTAGAGAAGTAACACTCAGGCAATTAATGCCTACTTATATTAACTGTGCTGTATGTAATATATGGGTAATTCCATGTCAAATCAACCAAAAAAAAAAAAAAAAAAAAAAAAAAAAATTATTTTCAAATTTACCACTTCCGATTTTATTAAAACTTTTGTTGTTTATATTCTTTGACTTTCTGAAGCCAAATATCATTTAAAAAAATAAAATAGCTATACAGTTTTCAATATAGGAAAATATCGCTTTTTTGCTTATAAGCTTGAGGATTAAATATATTTTTATTCCAGTTCTATAAGCCCTAGGAAGTTGAGTATTAGCTCATTTGAGTATTAGCTCATTTTAAAGCGTATGCGCTTTACTTTGATATCAATCATGAAAAAAACTAATTTTTAATAATTTTTTTTCTTATATTTAAAATTAAAGCGTATGAAATCCCCTTTAAAATGAGCTATTACTCAACTTCCTAGGGTTTATAGAACTGGAATAAGAATATATTTAATCCTCGAGCTTATATGCAAAAAAGCGATATTTCCCGACTTTTATAGCTATAGCTAAAAAACTATAAGAGATTAAAAATTTGTAAAACTATACTAGTTACAATAAAATTTGCAGTAGTAATTTTGAGTGCCTTGTTGATTTGACGTGGAATTACCCATATGTATGTAAAGTAGGCGAAATATCGAAGCAGATTACTTCCATAATGGGTCCCTTTTCGACCCCCTTCAGTCCTCTATAATATTAACTGAGTTACTTCCTTTGGCTAGGGATATGAGTAGATAAGACAGATGGTTAGTGTGATAGTAAAGCTTCGCTTATGGCAACACTGCAATTGCACGTTATGATTATTTTTAAAACAGTATTGCAGCGACTCTGGTGTTATTTATGCGAATTAGTTTGAAGCTAGCATAGCCAATTTATAATTATTTCACTTCGCAGGCGATTTAGTGCTATGTGGTAATATCGGCGCAGTAGGGGGCTGTGATATGCATTATTATAAAGAGAAATTAATAAATATTAGAAAAATTTATGTTGCTTCGGCTGAGTATTGAAATCGTGACCATTGCTTTAGAAGTCAACGTGCTAGCCTTTCAAGCTACAACACCCTTGCAATTATTTTGTATGGATTTTGATAGAACAAAACTGTTTAAGTAAGTATATAGAAAAAAGGCGTATCGGAAGATAGTAGTAGTCTTAACAAAAGTTTTGCCTTTACGACCCTCATAATAAATAGCAAACAGAGCTTTTTAGTCACCAATAGATTTCAATTCGCTGCGCACTTTCCTTTCTCGATGTAGTTTACTTCGGTCTTTTAAATCAAGCATAAGTTCGTTTAAAATAAATGCTGCAATTAAATCTGAAAGTTTTGTTTCATGCTGAGTCATCTGTTCAAATCCTTCTTGATTTTCTTCTTTGTGAGGATATCTTGTTTTCTTTAGAGCTACACAAGTTTAAATCATAATAAAACAGAGAAATATATTTTTAATATCAATGAAATTGGCTTAATTGTATAAAAAATTTTGTGACATTAATATTTAAATATGATTTCGGCCATGTGGCCGCCATGGTCTGGAACACCGATTTTCACAAACTTTTCGCAGCATTTGCGGAAGTATTTCGCCAATAACTCTTAGAATGCTGATTTCCAGGGGTTCAATTGTATCTGGTTTACCTACTCAGACAAGTGACTTTACATAATCCCAAAGAAAAATAATCCAATATGGTTAAATCACACGATCTTGGTGGCCAACATGTTGGACCATTACGTGAAATTGTTCTTTTATCATGTGGCGCTGTCCTGTTGGAACCACATGTCAGCGAGATTAATGTCAGCTAATTCAGGTAAGAAAAAATTGCTTATTATGCCCCTATGCCGTTCACCATTGACAGTGACATTCTGACCATCATCGTTTGTGAAAACATATGGACCAATGACTCCGCCAGGCGTTAAAGCGCACCAAACAGTAACTTTCTAAGGATGTAATGGTATTTCGACAAAAGCTTGTGGATTATCCTCACTCCAAATGCGGTAATTCTGTTTATTTACGTATCCATTCTACCGAAAAAGGGTTTCATGGGAGAACAAATTTTTTAATGGAAAATCAATATCAATTTGTGCTTCAGCCCATTCGCGGAATTGGTCGTGTGGCTTCGATCCCTGCACAAGTTGAAATGTCAATCCAAACCAAGGCGAATTTATACCAGGTGTGAGCAGTAGAGCAACACCTACAACAAAACAACAATTTTGACATTAGATTAGCAGATATGAAACAATGTATTTTTTGACAAGATATTAGTAAAAAACGAGAGCAAAAAACAATCAGCTGGGCTATCGCTCCACCTGGTATGAATTCGCCTTGATCCAAACTAAACAAAGAGAAACTATCTTAACAGCTGATTGTTGCTTTTTGTCAAGGAGAATTCATACCAGGTGTGAGCAGTAGAGCAACAACTACAACAAATCAACAACTTCGACATTAGATTAGCAGATATGAAACAATGTATTTTTGACAAGACATTAGCAAAACAACGAGAGCCAAAAACAATCAGCTGGGCTATCAACTGAATTCGCCTTGCTTTTTGTTTAGCTAGCAGTGTTGCCAACTCAAAGTTGTGAACCTCTAAAAAACACGCTTTACATATGTTTGTGCCCATTATTTTGAAAGTGTTTTAAGTCGAAATTGAAAAAAAAGTGTATCACTATTAAACCAATTTTAAGGTTATTGTCAAAAATTAACTACTATTATTTTATATAATGTTATTTACGAAAGTGGTTTAAGTCACAAATTAAAAAACACTATCGACCGAAGCATTTGTATCTTGTATTGTAATTGTATCCAAACGACTGAAGCTACGGTAGGCCCACGGTTAATTTCCCAAACCTCTATAACCTGCGGGGAGTAATGTGGTGGCTGTAGTTGCACTACTCAACAGAGACACTAATAGTCTCCAACGCCTGAGCATGGTCTTGCCAGCCATAGTGTAAAATTGCTACTTGTTGTGGCGCTATGCGCAACAACACACATTGACATAAATCTTTATTACATCTGTCATGTCAGTAAAAAGAATTCACTAAAACGGCCATATTGCTGTAGACGCTACAAATTATATTTACTTTTGTTATTAATATTACACGACGCACATAATTTAAATGTTTGCAATAAAATGTTTTGAAAATATACTTTTCTTTTATTCGACAATAATTTTCAAAATCCTTGGTTAATTAATCCTTTTATTTGTTATAATACAACTTTTTAACGATACTTCAAAACAAATTTTTTAGCAATAAAAATTTAAATTTTCATATAATAAAATTATCCTTTTTTCATTTTGGCTTCTTTAAGACTTTAATTAATACTACGCCGGTGTATTTTATGACCTAAATAAAAGGAATGTGGTCTTAATTATGCCACAAGAACACAAACGGCAAAAAGTAATTTAAGAAAAACAAATTGTTTTATAATGTTACATTTGAATCATAATAAAAAATATAAAAAAAATTCCTTAAATGTATCCCATACAAAAAGGATGCTGAAATTTAAACTTTAGGCAGTTTTTAAGGACATTTCAAGAGTATAAGTCAAAGAAGGGGTAGATCATAATATGAAACTGTAACAAAAATAATTAGGCAACCCAATTTTAATGTGCAGCATGTATCAGTTTCATATTTTGTTGACAATTATTTAACATTTGTTTCTAAGATTTTAAAAAAGGATAAGAAAATGTGAAAGGATAAACAGAGACGACATACATACATTTAAGTATTATAGAGTGGTATCAAATTACCACAGTAACAAAATGTCTGAGATTGCAATCTTTTTCTTTGGTATTGATAATAATGCGGTTTATTTGTTATTTTTTTATCCTACAAATGTCAAAAAGTTTGGCTGTTATTGTTATTGCTAATAATGTAATGTCAATTAGTGGTTTTCGAAGAGGAATAGTGTATAAACTGTGGTAAAGGATGCTTGAAGGGTTGAATTCTTATTGAGAATTTAAAAAAAAATCGCGTGCCGCTAAGGTTAGATAAAAATTTAAAATTTTAGTTCACTGTAACTTTGGCATGATATTGAAAATTTTGAAATTGAAGAATAGTTGACATTTTCTGATAATACACATTAAAAAGTATCAAATTTCCTTTAGTATTTTAAAAAGTTTCAATTGCTTCATATACCAAAGGCACACAAAATTAAAATTTATTTTGTGAATGCATTGATCGCACCACAAAGTTGTAAACATATTGACAACAGTAGGCTACACAGCCACACGATTACAAATTTCGCTAGTTGCAATCAGAGCTGTGTAGTTATATACTTAACTGACTAACCTAAACAAGGGCGTAAGGCGTAACGACGTCTAGCGCCTAGCTTTGAACAAACCTAAATAAGAACGCAACGTTTTGTAATAATCAGTAATGTTAACATATTTTGCTTAGTAAAATCTAATATATTAAGTCGCAAAATAGAGATAAAATCGGTAAAGTAGAAAATAGTTAAAATGGCACCACTCTTACACAAAAAAAATTAACATTTTGTTTGCACCCAACTTCACTACCTAACTCTCTGTCAAAATTGGATTTTCACAATTTCCAATTGCGTTGACGCTGCTGTTTAGGTTTGTTTTGTACATTTTGTATGTACATGAGAATTTTTTACAGTTATTTTACGCCTTACGCTCTTGTTTAGGTTTAGCAGTAATTATATTCACAATGACAGCTATTCAGCAAAGTAACTAACTAACCTATACAAAGGCGTAACGACATCTAGCGCCTAGCTTTGAACGAACCTAAATAAGAGCGCAACGTTTTGTAAGAAACAGTGCTGTTAACATATTTTGTTTAGTAAAATCTAATAAAATAACGCTCCGTCAAAATTGGATTTTCCAATTGCAAAGCATTGACGCCGCGCTATTTAGGTTTGCTTCATAAAATTTTTATGTACATGAGAATTTTTGACAGTTATTTTACGCTTTACGCTTTTGTTTAGGTTGAGCAGTAAGATTTCATTTTAATTATACTATATTGCCGAGCAATTTCTGCAACACAATCTTTTTTGGGTTAAAGGGAAGAGATATTTTCTTAAATTTTGCGTTTTCTTGGCCCAAATACGATGAATAAAATTCTACATTTATTTGATTTTCTTTTCCCAATCAACCTTAGGCATATCATTAAAGGGCAGTTTAGACAAAAAGACTTTACGTACGTAAAATCTAAGAGAAAATAAAATGAAAATCAATCCGTATGAAAAAATAGAGATTAAAAATCGTATGGTTTTTTTCTTACCTTTACACCATTGGTGTTGAATAAAATGAAGTAAAATTGAAACAGCTGTTGTTAAAACAATAAAAAAAGTGAAAACAAATTAATAGTGCGCATACTTGTTAAAAAATATGCCAAATTTAAAAAAAGTAACAAGGAAAGGGTCTTGGTGTTGTACTAGCCACTGCAATAATAAAAAAACTGGAAACCAAAGTTTTTTATTGTTAACAAATTTATTTGTGATGCCAACTGGATCTATTTTGTACTATATTCAGCGGTTTTCTGCTATTTTGACGAGTTTTGCCTTTGAAAAGTTAGCATTAATAAGAAAAACGCCACCCTGATCTAATGAAGTAGAATAGTTTTTGAAAAATTTCAAAACATAAAGAGAGCCGTAAGACTGTCAAATTTCCATCAGTATTTTCTCTCAATGTCGGACAGTTTCAATACATATTATGTTTAGACGATACTACTTGTACTCTTCTACACAAAAATTTGACATGTCGTATTACTTGTAGTATAATGTAAACCGCCCTTAAATTGGCCAGATTTAACTTTTCTTGCTTTCTCCTTGTCGAATTATTGTTTCATTTCTGGTACATAATGGTGATAAAACACAATTAATTAGTCTTTATTGTGGCCAAATTCGGCACAGATTTCGTTGATATCTTTTTCATACCCAATATTTTATTTAGTTGAAGTTGATGAAATAACGATTTAAAAATCTTATTATGCTAGTCGGAGCATGTTTGGTCCCAAATGGTGCCTAAGATAATAGTTGTTTAAATAGATGTATTCGTTTCCAAGGATTTATTTATTTGAGGGCTATAAACAGTCTAGTAGTGGGGCTGAATTGTCTTCATTCGCATAGTGGAACTATGGGCTGTAAGGCCATGATCTTAGGTCGGATTTGCTTAGATTGATCTTACCTTCTGACTATATGATACCGTGATTTTAAAAGTACTGTTTTCTTTCAGGCGATAACAACAGGATATGATAGTTATGAAATATCTATATCGTTTTCCCGATGGGGCAAGTGTTTTTATACTCAAATATGTATTATATGTATTTTATTAACATATTTATATTTTTTTAATTGATGCAACAAAGTCATATCTACAAATAAATTAAACTATGTACTCATTCATGAGATAGGAACTCATAACCAATGAGACATGGTGCAATGAACAGGATATAGAAGTTGGACCCTTAACGCTTTTCGCATGGGAAATCATTGTGTCAAGTAAAGAGAATTAACTGAGCGTTACACTGTTTAAGGAACTTTCACATTGAATTGGAACGAACACATTGAAATGAAGATACAGGATAGCCGTAAGTGGAGAATATCGTCAAAGGCTGTATTCTGGATTTACACAATGATGATACGACCCATAATGACTTACACATCTGTGGTTTGGTGGCCGAACGTCTCTCAGAGTACAATTAAGCGTAAGTTGGATGGGGTTCAAAGAATTGCTTGTATGACTATATGTGGAGCTATGCGAACGGCACCAACATAGGCAATTGAAATAATGTTGCGATTGCTGTCGACGGCCTCAATGTCACCTTTGCGTATAAAGGACGTTGCTATTTGGCACCCACAACGAGTGTATGGAGTAAAACATCAGCATTTTTACTGATGAACTGAACCTGTCCTGTAGTCTGTGTTTGGCCTCTCCATGAACCAGGCAGAATTCCATGCATTGGATCACCTGCTGAAATATGTTTTAAAATTTAACAGAAGTGCCTACATTAATGACATCAATTAACTTTTATGTGGATTAAAGGACACATAGGCATAGCTGGGAATGAAGTAGCAGACCAACTAGCAAAGGGGGCGTCTGCTGTGAATTTCTGTTTACCAAAAACCAGAGTAGAACGAAATGGTATAAGAGCGAAGGTCCTACAATGGGTAAACTTACTAAACCTGAAAGGATGAACTACGTGTTGGCAGACTTTAATGATACTCAAACAGCCCATTGGCAGGAATTCCAGTAAGGTGTTCAGATATAATAAAAGTAGCTTAAGCTGGATAACTGCGTTAGTGAGAGGTCATGGAAACTTCAAGGAAAATCGAAGAAGATGATACTTTAAGACTGTGTTGGGAAGGGGCTGAGAAGGTAGTGCACACTGTGATAGCATATGCCTCAATGAAAGGCAATGAAAGGTTGTCGTAAATTACAATTTGGGTGTCTATAATCATTGCGGAAGAAAGTGGGTCGAATGAAGCGGTCTACTTCGATATTCCCCCTACATGATAATAATAATAGTAATAATAAACTGCTCAAATTGCGGTAAAGATTTTTAAAATATGTGTCTTAACTTTGATTAAGCTATAGTTAAAATTCTGAATTTTTATTTACAGAGAAAGGCAGGAAGAATACTCTTTTCTCAACAAGTTAAAAATTTACTTTTTTTTGAGATATGACTAAATGAATATGAATAAAAGGAGCGAAATGTATTAGAGGACATTAGGACTTTGTTTACATGACCAAAAATATTTAATTATTTTAATGGTTTTAGCATCTTTTCCCACTTGTTCTTAATAAAATTGTTTGTCCGTATTCTGTTATAAGTAGTCTCATGAAAAATGTTTTCAGATAATTTTAAAAATCGTAAATATTAAATTATTTTCTTGTCTATTTATTCTAAAAAACCATAATTTATATTTTTTATTTATATTTAAATTTTGTTTAGTTTATTTGAGAGCAAGATAAGTAAATTTTATTGGTGTTTATATGAACAGTTTCTTTTTTCTTGTTATCAGTTTCATACTTTTTATGTCTTTATTGTTTAAAACCAAAAATACTAAAAAATAAAAAAACCCATAAATAAATCATTAAACAAAAAGATTTGTGTTAAATGTGTAAGTCCTTTTTTTAAATTTAGTGATAATTTACGTAATTGTCGCAACTAAATCTGTTATCAGACCTGTTATACAACAGCTATATGGAAGTCTTTTAAAATCTACAATCTTCGATACGCTTATAAGAACAGTACTTGGCAGTATATTCGATATTTTAATTCAAACTTCAACTCTTCTGCTAAAATCAAATTATTTATATTAATTTTTGGGTTTTAAACTCATAAAGATAAGATACTTTTTTAATTTCTTCATGTTTATCTCTTATTTCAAAATATAGTTTTAAACCACACATACACTATTTTATGGCAGTGACATAAATTCTTTACTAGACTAAAAATTTTTTAAATGAATTTATTCCAAAATTAACAATTCATATCCCCAATCTTTTTGATAGTAAAGAAAATATGAACAACTCTCGTTTCAACTGCAAGTCAATTAAAAACTATAAACTTTCTCACACAAATGTTTAATTTTATTTTTGAATGTGTAGAAACCCCTTAAATATGAAGTAATATATATACCAATCATATTTCACACAAAATTAATTTTTATTTTATGTTACCAAACATGTCAATAAAAACGCTACGTGAATAAATATCAATTACCACAAACATCGATATAAATAATTATCCTGTAAGTATTAATTTGGTCAATTTCATATTGAAAAAGCAAATATCACATAAATTAAAATAAAATCAAAACAAAACAACCCTTCGGCTCAGGAAACCTTTTTCTAAAGAACTTTTTAAGCGGATGTTGTAATTGAATTTATACCCCTTTCCATAAGAACGCAATGTTTTTTTATTTGAAACTTAGTAACGCTTTATTAATATCATATTACTTAAGTGTTACATCATGTTACACGTACGAGGTAAAAGTGGAAATCAATAACGTTAAATGAATATTACGTAATATTTAAAATAAGGATAATCAATAAAATTCAACAAGGATATTCGACAATTGCCTGATCGGAAGAGTAAAATTATGTTTTTTTGAAAGAAGAAAGAAAATCAGGAAAACAATTTATAGAATTTTTAAATGCAGTATAATAATGAACTAAGATTTGAGTGAAACCCTAAATAAATTTTATATTACTTTTAACAATACTTATCCTTACCGGCAGTAGCTTTATATTTTGATGACCCAAAGACTAACAAACAATTTTCCTTAGTGTAATAGTGAAACGTGAAACGTTATAAATCCATTTCAAATACATTTTTGGAATTTAGTCTTTATTTATAGTTTCGGTGATTTTTTTAAACTTGATTGTTCTACTATTGAAACAGTTTTTTCCGATTTGGCTCCATTATAAAATTTTCATTATTTTTCGAAATTTTCGTATTTTCTCAATTAAACATATTTTTTAACCGACTTCAAAAAAGAAGGAGGTTATCTATTCGTCTGAATGTTGTTTTTTTTATGTAGGTAACCACAGAACTCAGCCATTTCTGAGCCGATTTTTTATTTGAAAGTTTATGCTTTCATTTTGGTTCCATTTTAAAATCAGTTCATTATATTAAAAATTAAAGGGTATCCCCATACAACATATATGTTTTTTACGTGTATTAAGAACCGTAAAGGGCACCAAATTAAAATTTTAAAAAATTGCGTGTCGGTATAGCTCCCAACAGCAGAAATTGATAAAAAAAAATAAATTTAAAATTTAAAGGGTGTCCCCATAGGTGACGTAATTTGACCTATTTGAGCCTATCTTTTGAACCGTTATAGGCAATACCTTCAAAATTTGACAGAATGTCGATTACTATGACCGTTATAATAAAATGTATAAATATTCAAAATTTTAAAGGGTGCTCCAATAGTTCATTTAATTTGATGTATATGGCCATACACACAGACCACTGAAATTTACAAAGAACCTGTATTGCTGAGTCCTCTATAACAAAAAGTATAAAATTTGAATTTGGAAATAAAAGGGTGTCCCAATAGTTAATGTAATTCTATGTGTGTGGCCAAACTTTTGATCTGTTATAGACAGACAGCTGAAATTTACAAGGAACCTGTATTGCAAAGTCCACTATAGCAAGTATACAATTTGAATTTAGAAACTAGAGGGTGTCCCCATAAATTATGTAATTTGATCTATATGACCCTATCTTTTGAACCGTTAAACGCAAACACTTGAAAATTAGGCAGAATATCTAATACTTTCTCTGGTATGATGTTTTTCTTTGCGTGTATCTTTTATATTTTAATTGATAAATTTGAGAGGAATATATCAGGAAACAGTTTGCTGCTCTAAGTTTGACAGATTTACTCCAAATATTATGAATAATTTTGTATAAATTTTATATAAATTTTTTATACACGAATTCAATTATCCAAAGCTGAAACTAAAATATAATTCAAAGATTTCTGAAGGTAAACATTTTTTTAAAGCAAAATGTAAAACTAGACAAACGGCGACCACAAAAACCAATTATCTCATTAGCTAAACAAAAGTCAGTTGAAACCTAAACATCTGGTCAATATGCGACAGATAAACAAAAAGAAGAAAAAAAACCTTATGACAAAAACCAGCTCGGGGGCGATGTCCACCACAAAAGAATAAAAACCTTACAAAACAATAAGTAAAAGGAAACAAGGTCTGCTTAAAGACAACTAAACAAGAATAATAACAAATGGCACATGTTAAAAAAGGACTATTTATTTACTATACTAATGTTGTATCTCGAACAAGGTGAACGTGTTATTAAGGTGTTATGGCACAAGATAAAAAACCAACAGTTATATGAATTTCCTAAAACTTCATACAATGATAGTACGTTACATAAATACCAAATGAAAGATTGAATGAAAACTAATTTTTACTGTTTAACTACTTAGATGCTTTGTCGGCAGGAAAAAGTGCTCTATGATTGCCATAAACAATAAGAAACACATTAAGGTTTTTATATTGTTTGTGTTATGGAACACTACAGGAGAGAAGGTGTCATCTATGGTTATTACAAGTTGTTGGTGTGATGTGTTTGAAATTGTAAAACAGCAGGAGAAATCACTCTCTTATACGCCTACTAATAGTTTAATGCGCTTACTACCTTAAAATAATGTCCTTTTTTCTTTGCTGTGATTTGTGAGCTGTTGAAAGGACATTTGTTACGTTAAAGTCATACGACTAGACATATTTCTTATTCTACAATACATGTCCCAAATTCCTAAAGGAACAGGGACAAAGGTGTTAGTTTCTCTGCTAAGGACACTATTTTTAGTAGTAATTGTTTTTTTTATTTTATTTCGTATGTATTTTATATTTATGTGGCCATTTGATAAAATAATTGACCATATTAATAGTTTTATTTTAGCCTTTTTCTAGTTCGATACCTTTCTGTTGGAGTAGGTGTGAAGGCAAGCATATTGTTGGTTAAAAATGTCTTGTTTTAGTGGTCAATCTTTTGTTTCATTAGAAATTTGTTGTTTAGAATTTTTTTAACATTTGAACTTCCGAAAATAATTTTATGGTCACTTTTAGCATTAGATTTTATTTATTAGCTCTTTACGAAATGGACTAGAATTTCTATGACATTTTAATTAAATATGAATTAGGAACAGAAGTTTTTGTTATGAAAAGGCTTTCTAAATTCATTATTTGTAAGAACAGATGTGTTTTGTTATGAAAACAAATTTCTGAACTTATTATTTGTAGTAATTGATTTAAGCAAAGGAGTCTGCAGTAATAAATTATTTTTTTTTACATAAACAAGTAAGATGGTAAAATTGAGTAATATTGTCTATGTGGTAACTTACACCTTGCTGTTGACTAGCAGGCAAAGGGATATAGCTCACTTAAGGCCTGTTGATAGGTCTTGTTGCTGCTAGGAGCCTAATTAAATTAAGTGGAGCAAAGAGATAGTATATACATATATAAAAAAGTTACATATATCCACGCTGGAACAGCACAAGTCAGGGATTGCATATATGGAGCACAATGTGGAGAAAATCTGTTCTTAGTTACTCATGAACATTTTATGAATTTTAAATATTTAATAAAATTTGTCGAACTTTTTATTAACATACATATAAATGAATTGTTAAAGTTAGGCTTAAGTTCTAATAATAGAATAAACTGTGATTACTAATAGTAGTTGAAGAATATTTTTATACAAATTAGGTAATTAATTTTTATAAAGAAAATTGGAAAAAATTTAGTTAGACGCTAGCAGAATGGAATGCATTTTCTGGACAGCTACGTCCGTCTACTTTGGGTAGTGTTTTATTGTAAACGTCATCTATTTAACCAACCAAACTCAGATAAAGGAATACGAGAAAAACTGCATTCAATCGTCAATTTTATGAATTCTGACCTTGCTAGAGACAAAGAGGATCGAGAGAATCGGACAAAGATGGACAAGAAATTCTCGCAAGAGGTGAAGTAGTTAGTCTCTAAAGGAACTCCGGCTTTTACTGACCAATACAGTAAGTCAAAGGTGATTGACAAGAACAATAAACTAAGAGTAGATGCTGTAATCTATATATACTCTTCGCAGGCTATTACCTCAAATGAACGCAAACGATAGAAGCATTTCTTGGATTTACATCATAGGAATTATCTAAAGTGCCTTGCATTATAGTACAGCCTTTTTTGTATTTTTTAACTATTAGTTATCTCCGGTGCGTTTTGCTAACCCCACACACAAAAAAATACAATAAACACTTCGAAGAAAAGTGTGGCCAAACTCTAACTCGAAAAGGAACGTTATTATCACGGCTAAACTGTTTCAGTTTATATGCAGGGTACGACGCCCAATGTTCCCATCTTATCGGTTTTTTGCTAGACTATGCATAATAATAAAACGATAATAATTTTTTACTTTGTATGGAAGGTACCACTGCCTCTCCCACTA
This sequence comes from Phasia obesa, assembly GCA_949628195.1. Lineage (NCBI taxonomy): Eukaryota > Metazoa > Arthropoda > Insecta > Diptera > Tachinidae > Phasia > Phasia obesa. The sequence goes on along the minus strand of OX451215.1, from coordinate 168,124,078 downwards.
TCCTAATCCAGTGTCTATTTTGTATTTTTGATTAAGCACATATTATGAGGCTTACTTGTGTAAATTTTCAAGAATCTACATATGGTAGTTCTAGAGATACACGATACTAATATTTAATTTTGTGTGGGATGTACCATGCCCACCGTCGTAATCCAGTCTGTTTTTTGCTTGACATTGTTATGTGCATAGTCTATGGTAGGTACCACGCCTAATATTCCAATCTCCAGCCTGTATTTCACTAGACTACATATATTAAAATTCTACCTATTATAGTTCTGTAGCTATTGAAAGTGAGCGTAAAAGTAGGCGTGGTCATTAAAACAAATTACCAAATCGCTGCAGCAGTTCTTAAGTGATGCGATTACAAAGGAACGGCATTTGATTTTATTTATATAGAAGATAGATAGCAACAATTCAACATAACTGACTTCTTCAAAATTTTGAAACCATCCCTCAGTGCTCTCAAATTAGGGTGACTATCCTGAAATCGGGCACTATTATTGACTAATATGGATAGTAAAATTGATTTGGGATTCAGGGAATTTTTTGAGGATAGTTTCAATATTTTAGGGATGTGAGGAGATTTTTTGGTGATTTTTATTTTGATTTCATATACTTTTCGGATTATTGTAATTTTATTATTATTTAAATTGTTCGTTATTTAAAATTTGAGTTATTTCTGGTAGATGAAGATGAAAGAGCCGTGACGACAATAATTCAAGCATTAAAACTGAATACATTACATATATAAACCCTTGATGAAATGGATCTTGCTTACGATTTTAAGAAAGAACTGAGATCTGCAGATGCCGTATTGTCATTATCAAAAATATGGTGGTAAAAACTCAGTAAACTAAAATAATTTTAATAAAAATGAAAATAGTATCATTTTAAGTGGGGTATTTAAAAAAAAAAAATTTTGGGGAATTTGGGGATGAACATTTTCGAAAAACATCTGGACACCCTAGGTTAGGTTAGGTTAAGCAGGCAGCTGTAGTATACAGCTCACTTGGGTCCACGTATTGGTCCCTTTGTGTTACCTGCGGAGAGGAAGAAATAAAAGTAAGAATAAGATTGGGGGGGTGTAAAGAAAAGAGAGAGATAATTTAAGAAAAATATAGTGTAAGATAGCATATTGGCCGAGACAGCAAACAAGCGTTTTCATGCCTCGCCGAGTGGGAGTGGGTTGGAGAACCAGCCGCAGCTCCTCAGAAAAGAGTTTATTCTTCTTGGTTCCAGAAGTGAAACACAAGTTAGGCTCCCGAAATACCGTTGTCCAAGATTTTGAAGTCGTTGGTATTTCAGTGCAGGGCATAGGCAGAGGAGGTGAACGACCGTTTCCTCCTCTTCCTCATCTTGGCAGCTTCTGCAAAAGTCGTTGTAAGGGAGGCCCATTCTTCTTGCATGGGCTCCGAATAGACAATGCCCAGTGACCGTAGATATAAAGTCACGCAGTTGTGTTTTCGGCATCCGAAGTAATGAATCCGTCCTCTTCTGATCTAGTAAGGGCCAGATTGTCCTTGCCGTCAGACAAGTAGACTCATCGGACCATCTGGCCTGGGCCAGGTCATAAAGAGCACGGTTTATTCGTTGCCCGCATGCAGAGAGGGGAATGCCACAATAGACGTCAATGGCGCCATCATGAAGCAGAGTTCCCTTCTTTGCTAGTTCGTCAGCAACATTGTTGCCTGAGGTAGTCCCATGTCCCCGCACCCATTTAAGGGTGACCGTTGAATTTTCCGCCATCGCATTTAAGGATGTCCGGCATTCCAGGACGAGATTTGATGTGCTGAACACACCTTTTAGGGACATAATGGCAGCTTTACTGTCGGTACAAAACCAGATATCCCTATTCGATATTCTGTGATACCTTAGCCAGTTTGCCGCTTTTTTGATAGCAGATATTTCTGCTTGTAGAACATTACATTCATTTGGGAGTCTGAAACACATCTTGATTCCAAATTCCTCTATATAGACCCCACCTCCAACTCCCACCTCCCTTTTGGAGCCATCTGTGAACACGCAGAGTGAGCCAGGGGGTGGTGGGTGGCCCTCCGTCATGTCGAAATCGAAGTTTCGCATGAAGAAGGGTTTTGGGATGCAGTAGTCTATGAGTCCGGGGATAATATTCGTGATTCCCAGGATACTGGCATGGCCCCACAGTCTATGGTTCCATGCACCTGTGACATTCAGTCTAATGGCCGTTCTTAGTGCAAGCTTCCTGGCTAGCTGGTCAACTGGTAACCAGTCTAGCATAGCAAAAAGTGCCTTCGTCGGCGTTGACCTAATAGCTCCTGTTATTAGGATCGCCATATTACGCAATACTTTCTCTATAATAGAGATATTTGCCCTAGTATCTAGTGCTTTCCACCAGACGATGATTCCATAGAATAAGGTCGGTTTGATTACCGCTTCAAATAGCCAGTTCGCAATTCTCGGGTTCATTCCCCAAGTCTTGCCTATGGCTTTTTTACACACATATATTGCTGTGATGGCTTTAGACGCTCTAGCCTGGATGTTCATTTTCCAGGATAGTTTACTGTCTAAGATTATGCCAAGATACTTTGCACTATGTGCTAGAGTTAGTGGTATTCCCCTCAATACGGGTAGCCTGAAGGGTGGGAGCTTGTATTTTCTTGAGAATAGTACAAGTTCAGTTTTGGCTGGGTTTACACTCAGTCCACACTGTTCTGTCCAGGTGCAGATCATCTTGAGTGCCGCCTCTAATCTTTGTGTGATAATATCAATATGGACACCAGATACTGCCACCGCTACATCGTCTGCGTATGCGACAGTTTTAAAATTCATCGAGTCCAGATCTTTGAGCAACTTATTGATTGCTATATTCCATAATAGTGGGGACAATACTCCACCTTGTGGTGTGCCCCTTCCCGCTGTTTTGGAAATGCTCGCTGAGCCAAATGTAGACGTTATCGTCCTGTTACTTAGCAGGTTCGTAATGAACCTGATGATCGATTGGTCAATCCCCAGCTCTCTTAGAGATCGGGTTATTGCCAACGGTTCGATGTTATTGAAGGCTCCCTCAATATCCATGAAGGCTACCATTGTGTAGTTTTTATGCTCTAGCGACTTCTCAATATGTCCCACGAGCGAGTGTAATGCTGTCTCAACAGATTTGCCCTTCGTATAAGCGTGTTGGGATGGCGAAAGAAGATTCCTGTCGATTGTCATTCTCAAATGAATGTCGATAAGTCTCTCCAGCGTTTTGAGCAAAAAGGATGTTAGACTGATTGGCCTAAAATCCTTTGCTTTCGTGTGTGATGATTTCCCTCCTTTGGGAATAAATATCACATTGCATTTAGTCCATTGGTCCGGGATATAGGACAATGATAAACAGGCTCTATATAACGGTAGGAGCCAAGTTGTCACCAGATCTAGGTTGTTTTGTAGATCGGCAGGAATTATACCATCCGGGCCCAGAGACTTATAAGGATGGAAGCTTTTGATCGCCCAGTGCAACCTATCCGTGTCTATGTTCACGGCGTGCAGTGTCCGGCTTGTATGGGTAGAACTGTATTGTACTCCCGAGGTTGATCGACATCCCGGGAAGTGGGTGTCCATCAGGACTCCCAGTGACTCCTGTGCACTGGAGGTCCAATTGCCGTCTGATTTCTGAATATATCCAGGAATTGACGCTTGTTTGGCAAGTACTTTGCGCAATCTGCTAGCCTCAGAAAAACTTTCAATGCCACTGCAGAAGTCTTTCCAGGATTCACGTTTTGCACTTCTAACTTGATTCTTAAATTTGTTCACAGAGGATTTGTAGAGTGACCAGTTCCCTGTCCTCTTAGCCTCGTTGAAAAGTTTGCGGCAGATCTTACGAGATTCCGCTATTTCCGTTGACCACCATGTAGGTCTGCGATTCGAACGCTGAATCGACGGTCTGCAGGACTTATTCGTTGCATCTCTAAATGCGTTGGTAAGTCTATTCACAGCATCTTCGATGTGCATGGTATCCCGAATAGTTGTGGGAGGATTAGGTATATTTGAAAGGAGCATTTTCTGTTTCTCCCAATCCGTCTTACGTCTATTGATGTAAGCGACGGTCCTAGCTTTCTTCCTAACAATGGAAAAGACAAGATAACGATGATCGGAGAAAGAACAGTCTGTAGAGACTCTCCAATTTTCGATTAAAAATGCATAGTGCAGGCTGACAAGCGTGATGTCCAGCACCTCCTGTCTATTTGATACAACAAAAGTGGGTTCAGAACCCCTATTTGCGACTACTAGATCATTATTTAATATAAAATCAAGGATACACTCACCTCTGTTGTTGGTATCGGAGCTACCCCAAATATGGTGATGTGCATTTGCGTCGGCCCCTATTATTGTAGGGATGTTTTTGGCCTTCGCTGCTCTGGCCATCTTCTTGACCAAGTTATTGGGTGGAGGTTTATCCTGGTCATGCGGCATGTATGCAGAGGTTATCCACACCGCAGATTCTGCCTCTTCCCACAATGCAGTCACCGAGTCTTCATCACTATAATCAGATAGAATGAAGATATTAAGGTGATCTTTTGCTAAAATACAGGATCTAATAGTTTTGTTATTGTTACCTGAAGTTGCTGCATACAATAGTTTGTAGCCTTGTGCATTAAGTCCACATATAACGCCATTGTTGACCCATGGCTCCTGGATTAATGCGATGTCTTCGCCTCGATCTGCGAGACGAAGAATTAATGCAGCGGACGCTGCCTTAGAGTGGTGGAGGTTGATCTGAATCACCTTCACCATCTCTGTCTGGACACCCTAGCATTCCGCCCAATTAAAGCTAAGGGCAAGCTGCAATTAACAAATATGTGATGTTAAAAAGATTTGGTTTTAAAGAGTACACTCTGTCAGTATGTAGTATTGCAAGAAAAATTTAAAGATTTCACAAGGAAAAACTCAGCATGTCCGACACGTAGCGAATCTGACGGGAGATTTTAGGAACATCAAAGAGAAATTGTCTAACTTCCAGCTTTGTCACAGAGAAAAATGTTTTCCTACCAAAGTTATCCCTAAAATCTACCAAAACCTAAAAAAAACTACCAAATTTTTTTTTAATAAATTAATTGTATCGTTTATATTGTCAACTGCACAAAATTGTTTAATTTGATTTTATAAGCTGTGCCCGCCAAGTCTTGGCGTCCTGACAGTATTTTGCTCGATTTTGTTCCACTCCAACTGAAAGACTCTTACTTTTATAGTGCTTCAGTTATGGTTTATGTATTTACTTTATATGGGTACCTTTACCAATCCCTGGATAAAATTCTAAAATTTATAAAAAATTCTAAAAATAAATTGTTTAAAATATTTTAATAACAATTCCACAAAGTAAAAATACCGATCAAAAACAAATTTTATTCAACTGGCGTTGCGCAATAGTTTTTAAAATATCTCACTTTCAAAAATAAAAAGGTATTATGAAAATATAACCGTGTTGAATATATCCCAGTTTTAAACCGAAAATTTCGAAAAAAAAGTATTCTATTTTGGGATCACGATACTAAGGGTTTTGCTAAAATCCATCCAGTAGTTTTTACGTGATGCGAACGTAAAAGAAAAGCAGACAGACAGACAGACAAGCAGACGGAAATGAGTTACTATTTTATTATATGTATTGATTAATCATTCACTCATACTCAGTCGTATGATCTGTCAAATTGGATTAGAAATGTATGTGTGTGATAGACTTTCTGACAGCTCTGTACAATTTGATAATCTTTTGAAAAAATTAATAAAATAGTTGCAAAATCTTTTTTGTATTATAGTGTGGCACCTACAACGCCATTTTGAAATGATTTTTTGAGTAAGACAGAACAGAATTCTGCCAGATTTTTTTGTGGTTGAATCATACGATCGTGTAGGATAGTGATTCCTGGCCTTTACTACGTTTTCTTTTATTTGTAAGTAAATAAAGAGCACATTTACAAAAAGGAATTCCAATTGTTATAGTAAATCCTTTAGAAATTTTTAAGCTCTTTTATTCGAAGATAATTTTAACATTTTAAATGGATAAACAATTTTTTAATTTTGGTCCGATCAGACGAAAGTGGCATCCTAGTGTAGGCGGCAGTTAAACATTATCCTATCCTGTGAAACTAAAAAAAGAGGTAGAAAAGAAAGGTACGAATTTACAAGATTTTGACAATCTGTTCTTCTATTAAAATAAAAAATATAACTTAGACAGACCTACGAACATCGATAATATTGGCAAGACCTAAAAACAGAGCCAAATTATTTTGCTTAAAGAAATAACGGTGGGCGGTCTCATGGTGAAGGGAGCTATTACTACATGTGGTTGCCTAGAACTTCAGTTTCCATCTACTCAAATAAAAAGTATAGAGTACATTACTGTTCTAAGCTGTAGTTTGGATAAATAATAAAAATGGTTTTCCAACAGGACAACGCCAGAATTCATGTCAGAAGATAGACTATAAAATAGTTTCGTGACCACTCTATTAATTTGTATGGTAGTGAATATCATTGAAAATATATTCTTTTACGGACAATTTGTTAGTGTTGAAGAAACAAAATCTAAAGTAACTCAGGAGGGAAAATAATTGTTAAAATAAGGAATTATTTTAATAAAAGTACGAATGCTAAAATATTATTATGAATAACTCGTTTTAATAGTTAAATAAAATAGTTAAAATTTTTCAAAATAAAGTTTTATTACATAGAAAAAAAAAATGTTCACCAATAAAAGGTTTTAATTGGTTTCAGAATAGAATTTAAATAAATAATTAATTGAGTTAATTATTTTTTTAATTAGAAAAATTTTTTTCTGTTTTAAACAAATATATATTTAAATCAATTAAAAAATTAATTAAACTTTAATTCAAAACTAATTAAAACCTTTAATTGGCGCAAAAAATTTTTTCTGTATATGCAAATAATAACGCAAAACGCTGCTCTAATAAAGCAAAAGTCAAAAATCTTAAATTTTGTGTTAAAAAAAACTAACAACAATTTTTAAATGCAACTGTCTGATTTTCATCCCTCTTGATTAGAAGTGGGTGCTAAAGGAAACACAGCTACCAATCATGCAGGATTATATGAGGAGACGTATTGAAATGGTTGGTAACTATTAAAATTCAGACACCCACTAACAACAAAGCTAAGTGCTGATGACGACCAGTCGTGGCCTCTTATCTACATGTTGGAAGATAGAAGTCAATCGGTTTTAAAGATGACTTTTATTATCATCATAATATTTTGGCATTCAAAATGTCAAGAACGCATAGTAAATTTTCACCTATGATAGCTAAACCTCACATACAAAACAGTTTTAATAGTTGATTTTTAGATTCATAATTTTGCAGATGAATGACAAATAACTTTTAAGGTATCTTCAGAGTAACCATAAATTAAATAATATCGAAAATAAAACTTTGCGTCATAAATCATTCTTCTACTAGCTCCAAATGTAATTATTTATTTTACATGCATTTAAATATCAATGACCGGAAAATAGTGTTTAAAATTAGGCATTACAAACACTTCACGTTTACTTACAAATATTTATACACAGACTTTTTTATAGAAAATCCAATGCCGTTTAACCGAAGACACACAAATTAGCTCAGTGACTACAAACTGGAAAACTGTGAGAAAATCTGATAAAAACACCACAATGCGTTGTATTTTTTTAGTCACAGAGTTTAGAAATTGAAAATAAGAAATCGAATAAGAGCGAACGTTTAACATCTGGTGTTGAAATTCCTTGTTTAAATTCTAGAAGGATACCAGTGACAGTTGTTTTTTACAGCATACTAAAAAAAACGATAAAATCAATGATGTGGGGAAATTGAAAAAAATTATATGGAGATTCATAATTTGTGTTTTGGAGTTCAACGACGGTGTTATAAAATTGACATATTTCTTTATGAGTAAATAAGACTTTTTGAGTTTTTTTTTAATCTGTATGTTTCAAATAAACATGGGAATTAAAAAAAGGAATTTAAAGGATTTTTTAAGAATATCAAAACAGGAAGTGTGTAAATTCTTACGAAAAAAATATAAGTCTTAATTTTTGAATATAATTTATTATATATTGAACTAATATATTATAAAAGTACTCATATCTGTAAGATCTAAGAGAAAACCAAATACGCTTCATAAGTCTGGTCTAAGAGAAAAAAGAAATATACTTCTTAAGTCGTCCAGCCAGTGCACAGTGGGGCAGAATCAAAATATTTTGGAAATAACTCAGCCATTTGTAAAGAGCTAGGCCGACTGATCCAAAATTTGTTATGAGCATAGCAGTAGAGTATATCAGCTTAAGTTTTGACGGTGGGCACCATCCACTTGCCAGGGGTGGCGCTATTTGGTCTCAAATTTGGGTACCTCGCCCCTGCAAATTCTCTTAGAGCTTGGCATTTCTTCAATTTTTGTTTCATTTTTTAATTAATTAACTTTTGCTGTTACTTGTAAATGTGTTTATGACGTTAAAGCACATCTACGAAAATCCCAGAACAAATTACTTTCCTCGAAAGTCTTTTCTACTACATTTACTAACCTGGTCGCCGCAAGGGCTTCTGAAGCCTTAGACTGATTGTTAGTGAAGTAGTCTAGCAGTTTCGGGGTTGCGGGTTCGATTCCCAGACAACCAAGAAGTTTCTCGCTCAAAATTTAGTAATAGCCCAATTCACAATTTTGTGCAAATGGTCTTGCATCATAGCATTTGCAAAATGGTATTGGATAATTTTACAACACACTAAAAAATATACAGAAATGCATGTGCTATACTTTTCCAAACTGACGGCAAAGAAATAATGTTGCTGTTCATCTAGTACTAGACTACAGTCAAGTTTTGGGCATGTTTTGCATATTATCTGAGCAATTTGATAATTCCGAGATTTATTGTATCTCTAGTGCAGTAATTTTCAATGTTCCCTTTAATTATTATTTAATACTATACTGTCTAGTAATTTTAAATTTGTTTAAAACATTTTTTAATTCTTAGATTTTGACTGGTGTTTCTATGTATATATGTTCATATACATATATAGGGAAACAAGTATACATTGTATATGTATATCTGTACATATAATAAACATATGATAAATATATAATAACAGGACCATTCTGTACATGAAATATTTTTTGAATATTTTGTTGCTGGTGCATAGAACGCAAAACACCAATTTTTGGAATTTTTGTCTGTTTGTCTGTCTGTTTTCGCATCACGTAAAAATTAATGAATCATTTTAATAAAGTTTTTAGAAGATGTGCCTTGGTATCTCGGTTCTTTTTTTCCCGTAAGAATATCTTATTTCCAAGCCAAAATAGAGGCAAAATATTGCGCAATTTTTCAGAATCAGTGGTACTGCAAACTTGACAACACCTTTTATTTTTGTCAGCGGGAAATTTTAAACACTATTTATAGAACTCTACTATAATTGTAAAATGTTATATAAATTTTAGAATTTTATATAAAATCTATGTTCCTGAGTAATTAGCCAAGGAATGGTACCTTAATATAAAGTAAATTCAACAACCATAATTGATGCACTATAATAGTAAGGCCCATTATTATAACGTGCCTTTAGCTAAAATTAGGATTTTGTTGGAGCGATAAGTAGTTTTTCGCTATAATAATGAGGATAAAGCTCATTGCTACAACTTGTCCTTATAGGTCGTGATAAATAAAAGTTGTTTATAACTTGCCTTTAGCTAAAGTTAGGATTTTTTTGGAGAGATAAATAGTTGTTCGTTATTAAAAGTAAGGTAAAAACCATTTTTAACTATCACGTACTATAAGGAAAAATTATAGCAATGAGCATTATCCTCATTATTATAACGAAAAAGTACTTATCGCTCCAACAAAATCCTAACTTTAGCTAAAGGCAAGTTATAATAATGGGCCTAAGAGTCTTAAAATTTTGTATGGATTACTTTCAAACCAAAATCAAACAAAATATTGTAGGGATGGTTATGAAGTGGTGGGTGTAGCTAGTACATATAATAAAATTGTAATAGAACCGTGTCTGTACAAGAAATGTGTGTTGTAGCTGGTGCAGATAGTAATCGCTATGGAATACAAAACACGATAAATATTAGACACTATTTACAGAACTATACAATAAGAGAATTTTACATAAATGTTTTGTTGCAACATCTTGAGCTATTATCCAGATACGGGTACCTCTATACAAAGTCAACATATAAATCACATAATCAGCACTACAGTAAGAGTCATAAAATTTGGTGTGGATTATTTAAAAAAAAATAAAAATTCGATCAAAATATTGTCAGAACGCTTACGGTGTCGCGGGACCTGCAGGTTGATCTATATCAATGGCCGGCAAATCGTCGATGGCGATCGACTAGACGATCTCTAAGATTTTCTTTGTCGATCGTCAAAATTCAACCCAAATTAGATTTTTTTTTTTAATTGAAAATACAAAAAATGAAACTATTAGAAAGTGCATAGCACAAAGTCGAACTTCTAGAAGTTTTTAGCTCTATTTTATGCATTTCCCAAAATTTTCAAACTTTTTATGTTCATTAAAAAAAAAGCTTTCTAAATAGAATTACTCAAGTTAACTCATAGGCTTTGCAGTTTTAGTAGAAATAAAAACATGATTCGGGTATGTTCTGCAATCAGAAACCGAGTGAAATTGAAATCGAATAATTTTTTTAAGAAAAATATAACTTAGCTGCGCCTATTATTTTAAAACATTACCAATCAAGGAAGTTATGTAAATGGTCTTAAATCAAATGTATAAAAAATAATATCAAAATGTTGTAAGATTTAAAAGTTATGACTATTTAAAATTCCATTCGGATTCAATATCACTCGGTTTCGGATTACAGAACATACCTGATTATTTGGATTAGTTAGTATTATCCAAAAAGAAATTAAAATTTTCTGCGCATGTCGGTGTTATAACATCACAAACCTGCCTTCCTAGTATACTTTTTATACTTATAAATAAACTTGAATTGTCCACACACGCTGTGTGTGCTTCCTGACAATATTTTGATCGATTTTGCTTTGAAAGTTATCCATACCAAATTTTAAGACTTATCTATTTACTTTATATAAAGCTACCCATCCATTAATAAAATTCTAAAATTTATATAAAATTCTAAAAATTAATGTAAAGCTCTGTAAAAGATAGACAGAAAATCAGTTACTCATTATTTTAAAACAGCGCCATCTGTTGCATATTCTGCTATTAAAAATAAAAGATACCTTAAAGTATGCAGTACCTTTATATCGTAATTTTACTGCTTTTTCTCCACTTTCTCTTGGATAAAAAGTAACCTATATTGGAATCGGGGTGCTAAGGTACCTCGTCACAAAATTTTGCTCCATCCAGTAGTTTTTACGTGATGCGAACACAAAAAAAGGACAGACAGACAGACAAGAAATGAGTTACATTTTATTATAAATATGTATTGATGTATAGATGAATGTTTGAATTTTTATATAATAAATCCATTTATGATTTGAAAATAAGGTTGATCTTTAGACTACAAATTTTATCAGAGATGATCTTACAACCGAAAAGTTTGCCAACCACTGGTTTATATGATTTCTCCCTTGGTGCATCTTTTACGGTCTTAGGCATCATTTTAATTATAGAAATCTTAATGTCAAGGGGAAAGCACTCAAGGAGGAGAATAACATTGAGAATAAAAAGAAGTTCTATGAGATCCACACCTAAACGTCATGTTTGTTTCTGCATTTAATTTGACATTTCTCAATTTCAGACTTATTCAATTTGAACCATAGAAAGATACAAAATCGAGTAACGCGTTAAAATTTTTCAGGCTTTTTATGAAAATGGGCGTTCAAATCAAATGGCATATCGTGTACTTCATGATTTTTTTAGTCAATTTAATAGTCCCAATTTGCGTACAATTGGAAAAATAGGGCAAAAATTTGAGCAAACTGGGTCTGTAGGAGATGTGAAAACACCAGTGCATGATCGTACAGCTCGTACTGCAGATAATATTGCTTCTTTTCGCGATAGTGTGGTTGAAAAGCCGTCTACCTCAACTCGTCGTCGTGCCCAACAATTGCACCTCTCACGATCGTCGTTGATGAACATTATGCTTAAAGACTTGCATTTACACGCTTACAAGGTGCAGTTGACTCAAGAACTAAAGCCTCTCAAAGCTCATTCCAAACGTAGCAGAGAGGGGTATTTTGCCAATCTAGCCGGACATTAGGCCAAAAATTAATTTTGAGAAATGTAAAAATTTAAGTACGCAGCTCGACAGACAACAATTCTGCATCGTATAGTGAATTTTCAAGGCTTTTGCTTGAGATTTGTCATTTTGGGACACTGTTAAAGTCAGAAAAGTTGAGTATATCGTATACGTTTTTATTGACTTTAAACGATTTTGAGAGGTTTGCAATATATTTTTTGTTCTCTAAACGAATAAAGATTTTGTATTGATTTCTGTGAAAGGGTGTATTAGTAGCTACTTATGTTAATTTTTAGAAAATTTTTTTTTTAATTTTTAATGATGAAAAATTTTGTTCAAAATTAAAAACAAAGTTTTTTTTGGAAAATTTTTTGTTAAAAAAGAGTGAAAAGCTTTTTAAGAGTAATCTCCGTCGCGATCCTAAAAATGTTATATATCACTACAAAATTTACGATCTCTACTTTTATACCGGAAAAAAATTTTGCGCATTTTTGCGCCATTTTTTTGCGATTTTTTGAAAATTTTACATTTTATGTTTTTTCTTATCTTGGATAGGTAAATACGAGTAAGAAACACTTGTATATTCATAAAATGTTTTGGTTTTTAATAACTGAAGGTAGATGTTACATCTAACACTGTTATTATCTGTACAAAAAACAATTTAAATATCAAAAGAGATATAGACGTAGATGCCCTTTCTTTCGGACTATCTACTTTACACGCCAGAATTCGCCTATTTGAGAGCACATTACACCTGTCATATAAACTGACAATGAAAAAATGGAAAATAATATCTGATGCGGACAAAGCTAATGTTAACGAGAGGAAAAAAAATATCCAAGAAAATTTTAGAAGTGAATTAGGTGAAATAGTGGGTGTACCGAAAGCTGTATTTGGAAACACCAACGATGGTAACAACAGAAGATTTGTTCCAATCCTGAAATAACTGAAATTGAGTTTGATTTCATATCAAGTATACCGAATGAAGTAATATAAAGTGGTCACAATAGCCAAATGCACGAGTTTGCGGATTATTGCTTAGATACTGGAAAACTTAACTTTTCTCTATATTAGTGGCATCCTATGACACCTACAATGCACAAGATTTTAATACATGGTGCAACTGTTATGAATGAGGCATTGTTGCCTATTGGGTTGTTATCAGAAGAAGCGGCTTAGGCGCGAAACAAACATTTCCGGCTTTACAGGCATAATTTAGCTAGAGAGTTTTCAAGGGTTTAGTGTAACATAGATATTATTCATAGGCTTTTGCTAAGTTCTGACCCACTCTTTACTAGACCCACTTACCTTTTACGAAAGAAGCAATTTCTTATATGCTTCCACCTGTACTTAATGCTGAAAGGGATTCAGATTCGGAAGAGGTCTTTGAAGAATCATCATCTTAGTGCAAAGGAGAAGTTGTTTTAAATATTTTCCGATAAATAAAATACAATTAAGTAACAAATTACATAAATATTTTTTTGATAATATTCTTTGGAGGCGGGGATTGGTTAGGCATTGGAAAGCTTAAAAATGAATATTTTAAGGAAATTGGCAAAAAAAAAAAAAAATTTTTTTTCACAGGGACGTTTTGGGACTGGGATTGGAGGAATACCTCCCCCTGCCCATAAAAATAAATTTTTATGGTTTTTAAAAATATGTAATCTATTTCTTTTAATAATTTCATTATTTTTTCAAATAATTTTTTATTTCACCGCCCACAAAAGGGGCGGGGCTAAAAATGGCATTTAAGAGCCCAACTTTAAGTTTTTGAACATTCTTTGACCTTAAAAGTTGTAATTGCTAAACAAAATGACGGGAATATCAAAAAAAAAATCTTGCATTTTTTAGAGGGAAGATTAGTTCTTTCAAGGGGAACTTTTTGCTCCTTGATTCGATTTTTCCTATTTTATAGCTTTGACAGCCTATGACCACAGCATATTTTTCCGCAAAGTTTCATTAACTTAGGGGCACTCAGTACATTTTTAGAGCCAATATAAGCTAAAAAAAAAGTAATGTCCGGCTAGATTGGAAAAATACCCCTATGTGCGTCGTCAATGGTCAGAATGGTGGCAAGAAATGGTAGCAGTGGATGATTAATTTTCGAAGAAAATAAACTTTAGTGATGAGGCACATTTTCACCTCAGTGGATTCGTCAATAAGAAGAATTGCCGCATTTGGGCGAATGATAATCCAAGAGTAATTGTCGAAAAACTAATGCACTAATGCAACAATATAATTTTTTTGAGTATATATTTATACGATTTAAAGCGCTATCTTTTTATTTGATTACTTTGTATTTGTTTTTTCGCATGCAGCATGTAAACTACGTTAGCTTTATACTGCCAATCCCTTCTTCCATATCATTTTACTAAGCCGGATATTAGGCCAAAAATTAATTTAAAAAATGTAAAAATTTAAGTACGCAGACAATAAAATTCTGCATCGTATGTAAAAATTTCAAGACTTTTGCTCAAAATTTATCGTTTTGGGACACTGTTAAAATCGGGAAAGTTGAGTAAATCGCATACGTTTTCATTGCGTTTATACGACTTTGCAATATATTTTTTGTGACGAAAAAAGAATTTGTATTGATTTTTTTTTTCTGTGAAAGACTATATTAACAGCTACCTTTATTAGATTTTAGAAAAATTTAATTTAAAATTTTGATGATAATAAATGTCCATCGAAATTAAAAAATAATATTTTTGTCATCACTTTTTTGTCAAAAAAAAGTGAAAAGGTTTTTGAGAGTGATCTTCATCGCGATCCTTATAATGCTATATATCACTATAAAATTTGCGATCTCTACTTTTAGACTGTAGAATGTAGCGCGTTTTTGCGCCATTTTTTTGCGATTTTTTTTAAATTTCACCTTTTTCTATTTTTGCTGATCTTGCATAGGTACGTAGATACTAGTAAGAAACCCTTTTGTCGGTCATAAAATGTTTTTCAATTCTAAGTTGTTTTATATAAATTAATTGTTATTATTTTAAATAGATTTTATTGTTACTAGTGTAAATTATTTATTATATATACATATAATAAAACTGTGATTTTGTGCCTCTCTGTCTGTTTGTGTTCGCATCACGTAAAAACTACTAAATGAATTATAACAAAATTTTATGGAGAGGTACCTTAGTATCGTGATTCCCATAAAAATATGTCATTACAAGAAAGAAGGAGAACAAGTAGTGAAAGTACGCAATTTTACCGATTCAATGGTACTGCAAACTAGGCAGCGGGCAATTTAAACCACTATTCAGATTTTTATATAAAGCTTATGTTTCTAAATAATTACCTAGGGATGGGTACCTTTATATAAACTAATTACATAAACCAAATCTGAAGAACTATAATTTTACGAGTCTTAAAGTGGATTTCTTTCAAAACAAAATAAGGACGCTGACGAAGTGGCGGGCACAGCTAGTTATGAATAAATTAATTATTCTCAGATAAATTAAATTACATAAAAATAATATTATTTGGAAATTAGCAAAAAAAATTAAAAAAAAACAAAATTCACATGGCCGTTTCGGGGGGTGTGATTGGAGGGATACCTACCTCTGCCCATAAAATTTATGTTTTTATGGTTTTAAGGCGTATGTTATTCATTTCTTTCAATAATTACATTATTTTTGCAAATAATATTTAATGTCACCGCCCACAAAAGGGGGAGGGGCGAAAAATAGCATTTTAGAATCTTCAGGGTCCAAGTTTAGGTTTTTGAACATTCGCCGACTATAATCGTTGCATTTGTTATACAAAAGATTGAGAGTAGGATTAGTTCATCTAGGGCGAACTTTTTTCTCCTTAGTCCGATTTTTCTTGATTTATAGCCTTATGTTCATACAGCCTAAGACAGCCTATGAGATTTTTCTGCCAAGTTTCATTAATCTACGTGCATTAAGTAAATTTTCAGAGCGAATGGAAATAAGTAAGCCATTTGTAAATGGCTTGGCCGCTTGGTCCAAAATTTGGCATGAAATTAGAAGAGGAGTATCTGTGCTTAAGTTTTGACACTGGAAAACATCGCCTTGCCAAAGGTGGCAAGACTATGTGGTCTCAAAATTAGATACATAACTCCTGCAAATTATTTTAGAGCTTGGCATTTCTTAAATGTTGTCTGATTAAATATTATACAAGGTCTGAAAAGTCTAGTTAATACCTATAAAATGTTGCTTTAATCTGAAAATTACGTTTTAAAATGATCGACTTATAAGCATTTTAAAATTAAAATATTTGATTTTTAGTTACCCTGGTCCAGGTTGATCTGTTTTACATCGAATTTTGAGTTTAGCCTATATGTTCTAAAATCCCAAAGATGGTATCGGAAAAAGAAGACTGCTGTAATACTACCAATTATTGCTGAAAGTATTTTATAAGCCCTAGTTCATATATGAACTATATAGGCATAATACTAAAAATTCGAATTTTTGGGATTTGTGAGATTTCCTTCACCTTAATGTTGCGAGAAAAATTTAAAACAAAAGCAAAAGAAATAAAGTGTTCTTGAAGTATACTTTAAGACAAAATTATCATATCACGTTTGAAATATCGTGAACTTGAAGTAGACTATATTTTTTTTTATTTAATATTAGTCTATGGATACAATTCTTACAGACAATTTAAAATACATTTCAACTCAATCTTAAGAAAAAAAAAAATCAAAAAGTCAAATTAGGAATTTAAAAAAACAATGATATTATGTTGAATTACTTTTACATTTACAAAAAAATCAACAAAATTATACAAACTATTAAATTGACGACATATACGCGTAAAAGGATCAGCTAGGTCATAATTAGTTTTAAACAATTTAACAAAAAGAGGTTTATAATGACGAGCATTGCGACACGGAACATTAAATTGTATATTACTTAACAAAAATTCACAGCAAACATTACCATTTATAAGGTTTAACATAAAAGAAACATTTAGCATAGTGCGACGGCTTTTAACGTAGGTAGTTTTTTTTAACGCAAGTCTGCTAGAATATTAAGGGAGATTTGTTGCAGGATTCCAATGAAGATTACGTAAACAGAATAGCAAGAACTATATTTGCACTGACTAAATATATTGGCAATAAATATTTTAATAAGGATCCCATACGACTGATCCATATTCCAAAATAGGTCTGACCAGTGAAACGTAAAGTTGCTTGGTAATATAAGGATCAGAAAATTCTTTTGCCCACCTTTATATAAATGCAAAAACACCTCTAGCCTTATTGACAGTCATAGTAATGTGTGCATGGAAGTTTAATTTAGAATCAAGTAAAATTCCAAGATCCAAGAAAGTGTCGACTAAATCCAGCTGATGTCCTCCCAATGAGTAGTTAATAGCTATAAAACTATTTCTAAAAAATCGCATACATTTACATTTTTTTAGATTTAGCTCCATTAAATTATTTTTGCACCATAAAAAGAATTTGTTAAGATCACTTTGAAGATAAGCATGATCAACATATTGCTTGAAGCTATAAAATAATTTTATTTCGTCAGCATACATTAAAATGTGGGAAAAGTTGATAACTTTCGTAAGGTTAATTTATAAACAGCAAAAAAAGAAGAGGTCCGAGATGACTGCCTTGCGGAACACCGGATCGAACATCAATGTTCTTAGACGTACACATGTTGAATCGAACATTTTGTTTTCTACAGGTTAAATAAGACATTAGCCAGTTTAGACTTCTACGGGATACACCTAATAAATCCAATTTTTTTAATAGTAATTTATGATTGACTTTATCAAAAGCTTTACTAAAATCAGTATATATAGAGCATCAGTTTGTTTTCTTTGCGAGAATCCAAAATTTATTAGAGTTGAAAGATGAAGATCGTTAGTCGTAGTCGAGCATCCCTTTCTAAAAACATGATGGCTAGGTGATATAATTGTTGAAATCTGATTACAAATCGTATCCGCAACTAGTTTTTCAAACATTTTCGGAATAGCACTTAATTTGGCAATTCCTCTTTAGTTTGTAATGTCAGACTTATTCCCAGATTTATGTAGAGGGATGATATACGAGTCACGCCAAAGCAAAGGAAGAATTAAACAATAATGTTAGAGGAGCAACTAGTGACTCTGAACAACGATTTAAAATGCAACTTGGCACCCCATCAAGACCATGATTAAATGACATTTTCAGAGCCTTCAAGCCATTAAATGTATCCTTACTATTTAAAGGAAAAGAAATAACACCATTTGAGGCTAGTGGATAGGGACATAAATTTTTTTCATCAAATTGGCTATTACCATAAGTACTGGCGAAGAAATCAGCAAAGATATTACGAAGGCATAGAAAGATTTTGGATCATGAAGAAAATTAAATTTTATTTTATTTATGTAATTATTATTTTTATATTTTATATTTCTTTTGCATAATTGCATAAATCTTTTCTGAGTTAAAAACTAAACGATTTTCAATTTAAAAACTCCAAACTTATTGAATTTTTATGCTTCTGTGGATATATAATAAGTCGACGAAAATAACATTAAGATAAAGGAAATCCCAGAATTCCCAAAATTAAGACCAAAAATCCCAACACTAGAAATTTTAATCACTAAGCTACTTTGATTCACCTATTTCTGAAAGCTATATCGTAAGTTTTGCAGTAATTTCCGAAGTATATAAATTGTCTTTGTTTTCTTAACCATTTTTTGCCTCTCTAGTGAAAGGGTAAAAAATAACTTAGTGGTGAGTGATCCTTAAAAATTTGTCATTCTCCTATTGAT
The DNA here is from genome assembly GCA_949628195.1 of Phasia obesa. Taxonomy (NCBI): domain Eukaryota; kingdom Metazoa; phylum Arthropoda; class Insecta; order Diptera; family Tachinidae; genus Phasia; species Phasia obesa. Next base: position 168,105,172 of record OX451215.1, on the reverse strand, counting down.
ATTTTAGAGAACACATACTTTCAAAGTTCTTAAATCTTTTTACATGATTTGCATTTTGCAAGAACATATGGACTTAGCCTCGTTTCTGGGACATTATGTTAATTTAATAATTCTTAATATATTTGATTTATTAATTTAGAAAAACTTTTATGCTTTTCGTAGTTGCTATCCTTTGCGTGCTTTCTTTTTATAAACTAGTTTAATGCACATTTTCTGTAAACGAAAAAAAAAGAACAGAAACAATTAAATTGAGTCCTTGTATTATAACCCTTCCATTGCTTACTTCAAGAACATTCGCCTTTCTCTTATTTTAAGTTCTTCGCCTATTCTTACAAGTTATTTTTTAATATGACCCCAGTCTAGCGCTTCTGTATTATAATTTTTCATAATACAACTCATGATCCAACTGGCTAAACAAATATTTAATTTAATTTTTTTGTTAAGTTCTTTCATTTATTTATTTAAATTATTACCGTATTACGCATTGCACAACTATTTTTTGTTTAAGTTTCTATGGTTTGTTAAACTAAACAAAATAAATGTTTTCATTCATAACAAAAAAAAATGGTTTTTAGATTAATTTTGTGAGAATTTTTAATATTTAAAATTCTTTCAAGATAAGTTTTCTTTATCTTGAAAGATGTATGTTAACAATCTAAAAACATATATTTGAAACTCAGCCGCTGGATACAATTAAACCAGAAATTTTTTTATCTAAATCAAGAAAAAAAAAATAATAAAAATTCTATAAGACGTTTAGGAGAATTTTAGAAGAATAAGCAAAAATAAGCATTTTATTATTAAGAATATCCCATCAAGTTATTTTGAAAACAACCAGAGAAACTAAATTTATCGTAGAGGAATTGGTTTTTGTTTAAATAGAAGTGTGATCACTACTAATAAAGATGAGTTGCCACCTATCGACGTTAAAGCAGCAGTTCCTTAAGAAAAGGAAATAACTGGTTTAAGCTCAAAGACAAACTAAGCAACAAGATGCTAATGGGACAACTCCAACAAGCAGCAAAGCCATGATTTTTATTTTTAATGTTATCCCACATCTTGAGTACTTTCTCGGTGATTTCTAAGGTAGTATATTGTTTTATACTTCGAATATGCCAACTTCTCTTCTTCTAGAATGCTGAGAGAAGCAAGTTGCATCACAATATTTACAGGAACATGGATTCAATTTGCAATTAAGGTTAATGATACGGAGAGTAAAGGTAATTGAACAAAAAGGTGCTCACTTAACATTCACACTACGAAGTAACACATGCCCTCCTATTCAAATAAATAACCAAAATATACCTATACTTTGAGTAGTCAAATACTTTGATGTTTGTGTGGAACAGCGCCTTACTTGGAAAAGCCACATAGAAGCAAAGGTAATACAAAGGTTGAAATCACTAGAATTAAGCTGGTTTCATGGAAGAAACTCTACCGTTAGCCTAGATTCCAAACTTCTACTCAGTAATTCGAACTTCAAACTAAAACTGGCAAACAATCGATAGTACTATCGATAGTTCTGTTTCCATTGGACTATTGATAGTTGTTTTTTTTTTTAACAATTCGATACAGTATTAAGTAAGTTTACAGAACAACGCTAGTCAGATGACGTTTATAAAATTATGTGCCTTATGTTATTTTTGATAACTGCAACATCGACAGTGTCCGATAGCAAAGAAAGAACTATTATTTCAGATAAAAGATCTTGCTATAAACTCAAATATGTTGATATATTCTAACTTAATTTACCGAGCATAGAAACGCAGAAATTCACTCGTTGCAGTGAAACACTCAGAGTCTTTAGTGGAAACCCCACAGAATAATATACTAGCACACATAGGTCTCATTTTAAGATTTTTATTTTTTAATAAAAGAAACTCTGAAACTTAATTAAATTCGTTATATATAATTTTTCTATTATTAAAAAATTAAATTTAATATTATTTAAAAGAATTCGATATTATCGGTAGTAAATATCGAATATTGCGACTATCGATAGTTTGCCATCTCTACCTCAAACCGAGATGGTGTTATGAAATTCAGTCATAAAGGCATAGGGCAAACTTTAAAACTTGGAAAAAAAGACCGTCGCCTCTGGCTGTTGATTTGGCACTGTTGGCGACCGATTTATCAAGCCACGTTTAAGATAGTACTGTACTGTACGATCTTGACCGAAAGGTATGATAACAGTATTGTATTTACTGGCGGAACTATTCCAATCAACTTAATGCCAAAATAAGATTGGGCGAATGATTATAGCTACTGCCTGGTAAATTGACCTTGAACATTCTAAAAGTTCTAAACGTGACATTAGTTAAAGCAGGAATCGCGAAACATGAGGCGGGCGACGTATTGAAAGAAATATAAAACACATCCAAAACCACTGGCGCCTAACATTCCAAACAATCGTGATTACATTCGAATAAGATCAATTTATTCTGAATAACATTTTTTAATGAATTTATATAATTTTATTTTATTTGATTTAATTTTATAAATAAGTATAGCTCAATTGCATGTAATGATTATTGCCTATTTATTTCCAATTACATGGTAGTGTGTAATTAAAAAGTTTCAATTAAAAATTAGAAATAATTGTAGCTGTGTTTTTTAATTATTATTGCATATATTTGTAATTTACGTTATTTCCTAATTTCAGATACTTATAAGTGTAATTATGAATATCCAATTTCAAATTCAGTGTAATTGTTCTTAAAACATCCAGAGCTCTTTTCCTCAAAACAACTTATTATTTCTAATTATTGCTTTACAAATTCATATTGCTATAACAAGTGATGCTTTCAAAATGTTGACATGAGTTTTTGTTCAACGATAGTATAGCCGCGATTATAAGAAGAAATTATAGCGACCGAATTAATTTTTCGGGACTACAAAATTTTAATTCATTTAAAATAAAATAATTCACGCTTTATAGTCTGAAAATCAACTGCTGCCATGTTAGCGTTGACTCGGAAATGGTTGCCAGTACAATGGAATTGCATATTGGAAGGTGATGCAAAATCAACAGTTTGCAGAACCATCCATAGAGTTGTCGACGTTAGAATAGACGATTTATTTTAAAACACAATGCGGTTGCCCGATGACGTCAGTGTTAGTGCTGAAAAGTTCTGTTTATAATAGGCAGATTTCCTTGTATTAATGACTGCGTAGATGCGCCTACGTTACACGGGGAGGATATTTGGACCGGCGTGAAAACCACCCATTGGGACGAGACGCCAGTTGCAGGGATTTTGCTTTCTTCAAAACTTCCTCCCTGGTCCTGTTTATATTATTTTTTTTACATTTAAAATGAAATGTTAACATTAATATTTTCTAAATATCTACGTTAATACCGATGAAATTTTGGAAGTCAGGCTTAAGTTCGTTTTAATCTTTCTAAGTTGAGAGAATATTTTTAGATAGACCTCCTTCTCACCAACTGAAAAAAGTTGATTGAATACAAGTTTTCTCGTCTTCCTTTATCTGGGTTTGGTTGGTTAAATCGAGTGTCTTGATTGACCGATTTGTAGCGCGCTAGTCTATTAGTCTGGAGGTTTCAGGTTCGATTCCCACCAAAGACTCGGGGTATTTCCTGCAGACAAGCAAAAAGCTTTGCAGAGGTAGTTCGAGAAGAAAACTCATCTGTTTTCTGCAGAATATTGAAGGAAAAATCTAACAATTTGTCAAAAATCAACTCAATATTAGGTTAAAGCTGTAAAAATATCTGATATGGGTTTTTATGAAGCTAAGTATGGACACGAGTTCGTAGCCCAGCTGTTTAAACATAAATTTTTCTAATATGTATTTATTCGCTGCTTACAAAATATATATCCCAATATCATCCGACGTCCAACGTATTACTGTATAGCACCAAATCCTAGGCGAAATAAAATCTAAACTTGTAATAAAACAGTAACTTATTTCCTCCCCGTCTGACCGCCTGTCTTCGTTCGCATCACGTAAAAATTACTTGATGGATTTTAACAAAATTTTGTGACGAGGTACCTTAGTATCCTCATTAAAATATAGTATACTTTTTTCCGCAAAAATATCTTTTATTTTTGAAAGCGGGATACTTTAAACTCGACTATGCAACAGATGGCGCTGTGTTAAAATAATGACAAAATCTGAATTGAAAGCGGCATAATTTAAACACGGTTACACAATAGATGGCGCTGTTTTAAAATAATCAAAAATATAATTTTTTATAATTGAATACAATTTGTATTTGATTTGTATTTTTACTTTGTGGAATTACATTTTTATTAAAATATTTTAAACACCTTTTACAGAGCTTTACAATAATTTTTAGAATTTTATATAAATTTTTGAATTTTATGATGGGAACCTTTATATAAAGTAAATACGTTTACGTGAAGCACTATAAAAGTAGGGGTCTTAAAAATTGGTGTGAATTACTTTCAAAGCAAAATCGAACTAAATATTGTTAGGAAACACACAATGCGAGTGGGCACAGCTAGTAATTAATAAAAAGGCTATACTAGCATAACAAATTTATGTGCCAAAATAATCTTAGAGCGGTGTAGCAATGTTTTAAAATTAACTTAACATGCAAATGTATGTATCATCTACTCCTATACCTTTCCAAAGGAATTGACACGCTTAATATAGGCACTAGTGTCACTACTCTTACAAAAAAAAAAGAAAATATAAATTTAACGTCATATACTGAACTTTTCTTATAACGAATTTCACAGAACAAATTGCATAATTGAGTTTTACTGTTCAAGCTTATTTGCAACAAGATTAAATTAGTAGGCAATGTTAAAGACATAAATGTCATTTCGCCTAAGCCGAAAGGCCATCTCTTTGATTTAAACTTATACGAGGGTCTATGTTAGTTTAATTTTCCAGTAAATATTAAATTACAAAAATAAGCCTAACTTCAATTGCAAAAAACTTGGGTGGGCAGACAGACCATCACTAAATCCATTATTTTTTACTTTAATTGTCAAAAAGTCAAAATACTAATAAAAACCTGTCTTAAATCAAGCAAATCGCACTTTACTAACAAATTGCAATATTTCTTTAGCCATAAAACTTAACCAGGAAGTTTGTTTGTGTCAAACTAACATTTTTAATTTATTGCATTTCAAGTTTGTTGCTTTAGTTTTCTTTAAAACAATTCCTCATCACAATGGCAAACTGGCCAAAGTAGATCACCTGGATGGTAAAGGGCCATACGTTTGGAATTGGTATGATTTATTTAACACATGTTAAAAATGGTTACAACTATTTATATTTGAAAAAAATAAACTTATGGTTACAACTAAACCATGTTTTAGGACGCAAATAATTCTAATTAAAAACAAAAAAAAAAAAACTTTAAAGCATCAAAAGGCAATCACACTAAAAACCGACATTTGTCCAATGTCCATTCTTACGTCTACACACTAGGTTAGAGAGGTTAAATTATGTATTAAGTATATATTATCTATGACGTCTAGATATACTTGTACAGATACAATAACCCATGAAATAAAAATATGTAATTAAAATTTTGCAATTATAACTGTAAAAAAAAACTTCAATTTTTTCAAAACTAAATTGTGAAATATTGAAATTGTATTCAAAAACAAGTTTTTTTTTATTGTCAACTTAAGTTTGCAGGTCAGTTTTATTAAAGCATTGTCTTGCATGACATTGCTGTTATTGCTTATCATATATACATCGGTATGTGAGTTTTTAGGGTGAAATTTTAGTTTTTTTTTGTATGCGTGGTGTCAAAGGTCATAGAGGACCTAAAACTTCTCAGGCTTTTTTAGGACTTATTTTTTTAAAGTTTTTTTAAAGAAAAATCCCTTTAAATTATTTCAGGGTTACAAAAAACAAACCAGTTGTATTGACCTTTTGAACTTAACGGTTGTTTTCGATATAATTCCGAATTTTGGGCGAAAAGGAAATCTTGTTTTTCTTGTTAAATGTGTTTAGAAGTTGGTTAAATTTTTAGTTCGAAGTTTTTTAATAAAAAAAAAAATCATGTTTTCTTTAATGTAATTTTTGGAGCAGTTTCTTATAAACTTTTTTTAGAACGTTAGCAGTGTTCATTTGTAATTAAAAGTTGCATTTAGTTTTTAATAACAACGAACATTATTATTAAGATTTAAGTTTAATTTCCGAAAAAACTCCCAGTAAAAATGTAATGATTTATTATAGCAGTTAACAAATTAAATCACTAATTTAATCCTTTAATTACCAAGACTTACTGCGAAGAAACTAAAATAGCAAAACCCTTTGAAACGACTTTTGCACTTAAAAAAATCAAGACAACAGTTTGTGTACTAGAGACCTTAGGTCCAAGTAGGAAATAATAAAATTAATTTGTTTTTTATATAAAAATCATGTAGTTTTGTAAGCGCGAGATTTTTTTTTGTAGGGTATACCGAAGCAGACAACTAACTTCATGGGTCTCCTTTCGACCCATTTCGTTTTTCAATGATTTCTGGTATCCTACTTTAAATTTAAAATACCTTAGTTTCATTGAGTCTCGTGCTGTCACTAGCCTTTTACTCTCGACTGTAATGATTTCAGACTGGCGACTGATACATGTCGATATTCTTCCTCATCACAGAGTCTGTGGTAATTGCTAACATTTGCTTAAGGCTTAGTCTCCACAGCATCTCCATATAATTAATATGCGTCTGCCCGTTGTTCAAAGCCTTTTTTAATGTTAGCCTTTGCCCAAGCACAGTCTGCAAAGTTTGGTTTTACCGCGATTTTTAACTTGGTCAGATAATATTTGAGTGTCCTTGACAAGCCCTAATGCAGTTAACCATTTTTAGGCACCCATATTATCCAAGCGCCTTCTTAGTCTTCCGGCCAACTTGTAGTGAAAATTTCCAGAGTCTTTGGTGGGAATCGAACCCACATCCCCGGACTGATAGACTAGCATACTACCTACTAGCCCACCGATGCCTTGCAAATCGGCTTCTTTTATGCTGAAAATTTATAGAAAAATGTTAGAAAACAGTTTCGGGAACCTAAGTATTTGGAATTTTTTTAGGATTTTTATTTAAATTTTGTTCATTGAGATTCTAGTTTTAATCATACTGTTATCATTTTTAGGGCTGCGCACCGAAAGGATAAAAATGTAACCCTAAGGTTTTGGCTACAATGTCTCATTCTGTCAGCGACCTCTGTCTCTGCAACCGTAGAATATACACTCTTGAAATTTTCACAAAAACTGTATTAGCTATAAGTATAAATAATAAAAATTATAGCGTAATCCGATAGTGACATGGTTTTCATGTATAAGCCTTATTTTTGAGCCCTTAGGAGGAAGAGACTTAAAATTTACACACGCAATTATAGTGTCATAGTAAACAGAAGGTGTATTACCACAGCAACTATAACAACAATTACCATAATAGCCAAGCACTTTAAATTTACACAAAGTATGTTGGCTATAACAACAATCTTAAAAAATAAAATTTAAAGGGTGTTGCGAAAGTGACACGATTTTAGATAAGTATAAACATAAAAACGTAAAAATGGAAACACCTACAATTTTAAAGTTATTTATTGAACCTTGTACAGATCCCTACGTGTGAATCGTCCAATATTGTAGATAAGGCGACGTGAAGGACATTTTTTGGTTAAAAGATCAAAATTATAGTATTTGTAGTATATCATCATTGGAATAGACAGAACATTTTAAACGAGGGATTAATTAAATCTTCAGATTTGCTATTGTTCCGTTCAGAATTTATTAAAATTTTACTAAATATTTATTTTCAATAGATTTGTTTCCAAAAAAATTTAATTTACCCACTCTCTGGCAAATTTGTTTTCATGGTCAAATTTAAATAGAAGATAGATGGCAAATAAAATCAAAATTATAATGAAGACCTCTAATATCAAATGAGATGGAATAGTGTTTTTTCTAAATGTTATTTTTTGCAAATTGTGAATTCCATTGAAGAAGATGAAAATCCATCACAATTTGAATTTGGCGGCTATACTTCCGCAACTACTCGAAGCATATAATTATTGGGCCAGTAGTTGTCCTAAATCGGTTTTTCCCGTGTACTAATAATTCTTAAATTTTTAATTCCATTCTACGCCTTGAGTACTTTCTCAAAGAGTGGAAAGTTTCTCTAAATAATATGACACCTACACAGAATCTTTTTTTTAACAATTAAATGATTGAAACAGTTTAAAATTAAAGTTCAATTAATTTTTTAATTGATTTAAATATATATATTATATTATATTATATATATATATATATATATATATATATATATATATATATATATATATATATATATATATATATATATATATATATATATATATATATATATATACATATATATATATATATATATATATATATACATATATATATATATATATATATATATATATATATATATATATATATATATATATTTAAATCAATTAAAAAATTATACAAGTCAATTCTAAAACCAATATGGTGTTATGGCATTCAATTATGGGGCACTGTCTCAGCTTCCAACGTAGAAAAAATTCAAAGGCGCCAAAATAAGATTCTACTGCTCCCTGGTATATAAAAAATTCGAACATCTATAAAGATCTAAACGTGCCATCAGTTAAAGCAGAAATAGCGAAACTTGCCATAAGGTATTTAAAGAAGCTTGAAACTCATCCGAATCCACTGGCCCGTAACATACTAGCTGAACCTGGTTACATTCAACTAAGAAGGAGGGACACTGCTTCTCTCATCCGTACATCAGAGGGATAACCCACAAATTACAGTAACCGTGAAACATGCATTTTTTTGTCCAGCACTGGTTGGACTTAACAAGTATATTTTTTAGACTTAAGATATGAGTAATTATTGATAGTTCAATTAAATTGAAGATACAATAAATAAAAATTGCGAAAAAAAAATAAAAAATTAATTGACCTTTAATTTTAAACTGATTAAATCATTTAATATATATATATATATATATAGAAATTCCTACTGATCGTAGAAAGCAATAGAATAATAGGGGAAAGAGACAGGACATTGCAACCAAAAAAATTTATTGTGTCCTCTTCTAGGTACTAAAACACCTTATCTAGGCCCGCTATCCTGAGAATTGCCATCGGTTTAGTTGTTGGCAGATCATATCCCCGTTTTCCAGTTCAGGCAAAAAAAGACATGTGTACGTTATGGTCACAGGAATCATCCTATGCTCTCTGTAACAATATGTGGTTGCGATGAACAACTTATAGTTATTTTGATCACTACTGTGGTCACGGCAACTAAGTTTATGCTACTATTTGATCAGTAAATTGTTACTAAACTAAAAAATGCAACATAGTTGGTTTAAGCTGTACAATTTTCAAATCACAACTAAGGATTTATTAGTATTCCAAAATAATATTGTATTTATAACCATTAGGGTGTTTTATCTCATAGGTAAAAAAAGTCTGAATTTTTTTGGAGGCACCCCCTAAAATGTTTCTTTCTGTCAGATTTTACGATTCCAAAAGTTTTAGCATGATTGAAATGTGATAACACGTGCCATTGGGGCCTCAAAGTTCGAAAATCTCGATTTTTTGTCATTTTAGCGACTTCGGCGACCCATATCTCTGGAATGGGTGAAGCTATTTGGTCGTGTCATACATCAAATTAAAGACGATACTGTTTATAATATTTTATGTGCAATAAAAAATACGTAAGTAGTACTGAATTCGAGATAATGAAACCAATTTCCTTAAAAACGTGACTAGGGTCCCCCTTGAGGCCCCAGTGGCACGGGTTAACATCTTCCAATTTTGCTCAAAATTTGGAAATCTTAAAATCTAACAAAATGAAACATTTTAGGGGGGTACCCCAAAAAATATCCGACATCGATTTTTTAAAACCACTCTAATAACCATATAAGATATGAAAAAAAATTATGATAAGTTTGCTCGTATATGAACACAGTTTGACTAGAAACAAACAAACAAATAATGTTTTATTTTTTTAAAGATTTGTGATTAGATTTTTTAAACAATTAGAATCTAATTTTAAAAAAATTACAAATAATTAAATCGTTAGCCATATCGAATGCTTAAAAAATAAACTATTAAATAATTTTGTGTTATTTTATTTATATAAACAAATAATTATATTTATTTGTCTAACTATATTTATTTAATTAATTTCATACTAAAATTTTATATTTTACAATGTTATTTTTAAGTTAGACAATAATATGGTTCTAACTTAACAATATTATTACTATAATTATAATAACAATAATTATAATTATTATAATTTATTATTATAACTATAATTATTAATTATAATTAGTCTAAATACAATTCTCTTAACATTTTTGTTATAAAAATGCAACTTTTATATTGTTTTAATAGTTAGCACCCTCTAATTTTTTTTATTATTTATTTATTTTTTTTTACATCAATTAAAAAAACTTATACCATTTTCCCCTTAAAACTAAAAACTTCAAATAAAAAATCAAATCTAAATACAATAATAAAAAACAAGTCTTGTGAAAAGAACCAAATCTGTGACATGTACAAATATTATCGTTGTTATGATTGTCGTGTTTAATTTGTGTGTATTTATGTGGGTTTTAGTATTTTTAATGCAGGTGGTTTTAGTCAAATATTTGTTCCGCTAAGTTATAGTTGCACGTTTGTACAATATCGTGCAACACTATGATGCCACAACATCCCCTTTTCAGCTATTGTTGCGACATTAGCAGTGGTTTCTGTATAGCGTGGACGTTAAGCAAAAGGAAAAACATGTTTGTAATTTCATTTATTTCCGGATCAAAAGATCACATCCTGACAGGATATAAACAGGAGTAAAAACTCAAATCAAATTATACAAATGTTTATTTTTCTATGGGAAAATATATTTGATTATGAGTTTATAATTTTTCAAAATATAATTTACATTTACTTCCTTCTGCATTTTTTTTATATAAAGAAATGACCAAATCAACTGATTTAAATTCCTTAACGGTCATTTTTATTTTGTGCCAATAATCCAGTTTTTGTTTCTTATTTTGTAGAAAATTTTCTTTAAAAATTGGGTTAAATGTTAAGATATTATATGATGATAAAAATCTTTGAACTCAATTTGAAATAACAAGATTTGACATTTCAAATCAACCCTCTTTAATGTCATTTTAAAGCATCAACTTGATGCTTTGATATTGTTGTTTGTTTTATCACAAAAGATGCTGATGTTGATGCTGATGCTGAGATCATTGCTTTTTAACCCGTTTATTTTTTGAGCTTCTCAAACAATTAATTTACATTCATTTTCTTAATGTATGTAGATCATTGGTGTACGGTATTTATCCATTTAATATTATATTTTTTGCTTGCACAACAATCATATTAAAATGTTAAGTTCATGTTTTGTGACATTTCTTTTGAACTTAAATGTCAGTTTGTTGAAGGCTTTGTCTTTCCGTCGAAGTTGTTTTTTAGTTTTATTTAACTGTTGCATTTAATTGTAGTTAAAAAGATAGTTTTAATCAGAGTCGGGTTAAGGATGAGATATAATGTTGTTTTATGAAGTATGGAAACTTGTTTCTTTAAGATAAAGTGTTGATGAATGTATTGAAATAGTATGTTGGGCAAGTAACCTTCATGACATTGCTGGCACATATGGCCTATGTTCAAAGAGTTTACAGAAATATAGAGTTTTTAGAAAACTCAGTGCAAGGCGAATATGGAATTGTTGACAACGATCTACTTTTCCTAATAACTACTGAAAAATAATCAATTGGAAAAAAATGTTTAAGGGTGTAATTGGATTGTTTTACTCAGGGTATAATAGGATTGTACGACATACCGGGTCGTATTGCTTAAAAGGTCTTGTCATCCCCATCAAGTTATCTAATTCAGGCTGACAATTTTTTTATATCGCGATAACGAGCATCATTTGCAGTCCCTGCTTGATATGGCTTATTTTGAGATATGCAAACAAACACGTGATGTAGGCGATTGTTTTTCGATAATCGCTAACCAGGATAAATAAAGCCATCATATTGAAAATAAGGTTCCTTTATCATTTACTGCAGGGTATGACATTATTCATAAGTTTATCATTCCGTTCATAACTTTTTAGATAACACATATATGTACAAAATCGAGTACCTAAGTAGCCAGGGAAGGTCGTTGTCTATATGTCGTTCTACGAGTACTATATTATATTTTAAAATATTTTCACATGTTTTATGAACGTTTTACTCATATCATGTATTTTTTTTAGCTACATTAGACCTATCGATATCGATAACTATGGCTTGAGAGCTGAGAATGTCGAACTGTGTTAATATATCAGCTCAGTAAGTCATTTGCCAAGTCATTATGAATATTTTAATGCCAGAACAACGCTATCAAATTGTCGAAATTAACTTGAAGAAAAAAATAAATCTGTTCTCGGCCATTTTACGCTCAATATAGTGAGAAAGCCATCACAAAAATGCGATTCAAACGAATAGTATTTTTTCAAAGAATTGTGTTTAGTGATGAAGTACATTTTTGGTTTAATGGTTATGTCAATAAGCAAAATTCTCAAGCGGTGAGAAAATTAACATTACATCCGTTAAAATTGATATCGGTCCGATGACGCCGCCAGCATGCTCCTTTGTCATTTCGAAAGCTGAAGTTACGATGAATGACAAGGGCTATTGGGCTATACTGACTGAATATTTGTTTTTAAGAATTAATCAACAAGACGGCGCAACTTGCCCTACAAACAGAAGTGGTTCTTTTCACTGGCCCCTCGTTCGTAAGATTTACCGCATCTGGAATACTTTTTAATGGGGATATATTAGGTTTATGCCGAAAAACCAACAACTTTTGAAGTGTTGGAAGTCAATATTCAGGGCGAAATTGACGCCATATTTATTGGAAAAAATAGTCAAAAATTGGACTGATGAAATGGACCATGAAACTTGTAGACGCAGCGAACATATGCTGAAAATTATATTTGAACAATTAATGCCATTTCAGCAATATTTCTAATTGGTATTATCATTTTAAGGTCTTCTGAACCTTTACATAAAATAATATAAAAAAATGCAACAAACTCGTTTTAATGGAAGTTAAATGTGGAACAAGATCAACGTGAGTACCTGCCTAGTTGGCCTAATCTCACGGTGGTCTTACCACCGAGTGAAACTTAAACGTAGACTAGCGCCCCCATTGGGTAGTATAACAACACTTTACGACTGCCACTAATTGCAATTTGTGTGTGATACAGTCACAATGAGTAGCAATTTATATAATATGGCAAGCCTTATCCAAGGCAAGCCTAGATCCATATTATAGCCTCTTGCTTAGCATACTTGATCGACCTTGCACCTTACCTACATAAATCGATCTTAAACCACAACCACCACGTGTACCCCCGAAGGGGACCTCACCAATAACCGGTCACAGAGAGGATAGGCTCTCTGTAGGGTCACCGATTCCCGTGGTACCAGTCCTTTGGGCACTGGTCGGGCCTCGAAGAGGACCCGTATGTTTTAACACACAGACCTTTTCTTCCAGATTTAGGTTCTAGGAACCCTAGCGTCTGGTGCCCCTATTTTCCCCGAGTGAACCGCGTCAAGGCATTTGAGAATGAAGGTGTCTGCAATAATTTCGGAATGCAGAGCGAAATTAAAGTAAGGACTTTTTTTGCTATATAAGTAGTAGACCTCAAACTGTGTTTCTTTTTTTTTCAACAATCACACTGTACCAAATTTCGTAGGTAATATTAACGAAAAAAAAAAAAAATAGTTAATCCTTAACGACAAAAATATTTAAAACAATTTATTTTTTATTCAAATCTATATATAATTTATTCATATAAACTGATTTTATTCCAGCCAACAGAATTTCTTTTGTTAAAAACATATTTCAATAAAACTTCAAAAAACTTATAGAAATTTCAAAAAAAAAAAAAATTTTATCAATTAAGAAAAATTTAGTCAAAAAAGTAGTAAAACAACCCATAAAATTAGTTAAATATACCTCCCTAAAAGAAGTTAATGTGACTAATTTATCCGTTGATTTGACAAAATTTTCGTTTATTCTACTAAGTTTTTTTATTTAATTTTTGAGGAAAATTCAATATAAAAGGAGTTTTTGAATAGAGGTATAGAACTTTAAGTTGCAATAAAACAACGATGGATTATTCGATTGACATGAATTTTATTTATCCGAAATATAATCTTGTGGCATTACATTTTAAATATGATTTCCGGCATATGACCGCCACGGCTGGCGCGGATGTAGTCCAATCTGGACGTCCAATTTTCGATGACTTTTTCCAACATTTGTGGCCGTATATTGGCAATTGCGCCGTCTTGTTGAAACCACATCTCTTGGACATCATGGTTATTCAATTCAGGAATGAAAAAGTTAGTAATCATGGCGCTATATTGATCACCATTGACTGTAACGTTCTGGCGACTATCGTTTTTTAAAAAGTACGGACCAATGATTCCACCAGCCCATAAAGCGCACCAAACAGTCAGTTTTTCTGGATGTAACGGTGTTTCGACATACACTTGTGGATTACCTTCACTCCAAATGCGGCAGTTTTGTTTGTTGACGTAGCCATTCAACCAGAAGTGCGCTTCATCGCTAAACAAAATTCGCTTATGAAAATCGGGAACAACGGTAATCTCCTTCTTGCACTATTTGCAAGCGTTGTTCAGGCGTGAGTATATTCATGATGAATTTTCAAACCAAGCTGAGAATAAATCACTTGACAGCTGTTAAAGCGGTCGCCATCTTGAAAAGTAATGCCAACTTAAAGTTCTATACCTCTATAAAACACACCCTTTATAAAACTGAAAAAGGGCTGTAAAATAGAAGAAATTTCTTTAAATTTAACTTCAGAAAAATTATTAGAGTTGACACATAAAATAGAAAATTTTTTTCAATTTATATACATATGTACATATTTTTTTAAATATTTGTGGCAATATGTAAATAAATCATGTTTGCGGTCAATCAGTGTGTTGTGCAAGTTAAAATTATGTGAATAAATTTTTCTAATAGCTATTAGGGATAGTTTCGTGGAGAAAATAAGTAAAACATCAAAATAATATCTAATACCCCAATAGGAACTGAAAGCCTCATTCGTTTATTCCTCTTAAAACAGGAATAAAGGTAATGAGACACTATTGTTATAAAGTTTTATTTTCAGATTATGTTGCAGATTTTTATCTTTTAAAGATAAAAATTTATCTATATTTATCTATGTATATATAATCTACACCCTATAAAATAACGAAAAATGTAGTCATATTGAAAAAATTTCTTCAATAGAAAGAATTGAACTAAATTATTTTTTTTCCTAAAATCGACTGTAGATTTTACTAAAAAGTTTGTTAGTTGTATAAAAACCTACTTTTCTTCAATTCTACGCCTCACTTTACAATATTAAGGTAAATTTTTGTTCAGTGCACATCTTTCATTTAGATCCAGTATTGAACCAGACGGTGGTTTTTAGAAATCCGATTAATAATAAAACATGATAAATCTATTACTTTGCAGGCGAACTTATGTTCCAACACCTATTTTTGTTAATATTTCGATATTTGTAAAGAATAGTTGCATCGACATTAAAAATATCGCCGATACGATATTTCTGTAAGTCAGAGGTCGTGGGTTCGATTCCCATCAAAGACTCCGGAACTTTACAGTACAAGTTGACAGAAATACCAAGAAGGAGCTTGGATATAATCTGGGTGACTACAAATGGTTTTAGGGACAGGTCACGGACTCTCAAGTATTATCTGGCCAAGTTAAAAATAGGGGTAAGACGATTCTTGCGGACTTAGAAAAAGGCTTACAAAAAAAGGCTTTGGACCAGGGGTAGACACATATTATAAGGAGACCTAGCCTTAAGCAAATGTTAGCAATTACCATACACTCTGTTATAAAGAAGAAAGTTGACATGTATCAGTCGCCAGTCTGAAATTACTACAGCCGACAGTAAAAGGCTAGTCACCGCACGAGACTCAATAAAAGTTGAGTATTCGTAAATTTTCAGTCAGATACTAGAAATTATTTTGAAACAAAGGGGATCAAAAAGGGACACATGAAGTTAGTGGTCCGCTTCGGTATCCTCCCTATAAAAAACAAAAAGTTTTAAGGTCCAAGTGTAACCTGCAATATTTTAAAGAGCTTTAAGTGTTTTTTAAATGGTTATCGCACTATTTAATTGTTAAACAATTACAAAAACTGTTTGAAGCTACCGCCTCTGAACTATTAAGCCATTCCATTTGCAACATTGTTTAATACAATTTTCAATTCTATTTACCATACTCCAATTTATATTGTTTGTGTCGTAATATTGTCATGTCTGGCACATCTTACATCTTCAATTTCATGTTTTGCTTACCGCTTGCGGTAAGGTTTACTAATGTTTCACGACCAAACAACCAACCAAGTGCTTTCACATATTTTTTGGTTCCTATATTGCTGCCTCTTTGTCATGTTCAATTAGCATTTAATTAAATTCATTATTGTAATATTGGGTGGTCTTCAACTGTTTAATAAAATTTACTTACTTTTTGTTTCGTTTTTTTTTTCAAAATTTTTAGATCTTTGCCGATATAAGCGCGGTAATTGCCATTTAAATGCTTTATTAGTTAGGGCCTGTGTTTAGTACAATTTGCTAATTCGTTTTGAATGTTGTGAATGAATATATTTTTATTTTCTTGCTTTATTGAATGAAGTTTAGGAAATAAGGACGTCCTATGGTGCCTTTGATTTTGTACTATACAAAAGAAAAGAGATATAAGAAATCATTCATAAGTTTGTGTTGTCTGAAACAGGGTTATTGTAATGTTTTATTCTTCGTTTGCCTACAAATTGCTCCATTTGATCTTTGATTGATTTTTTTTAACTTAATAACAAGACTTATGATTAATTATGGCAAATTATCTGCTACTCTAGATGGCTGTGCAAAAGACTTAATTAACATTCGTTTAATGATTTTAACTTGAGGTTACAGAGAACTAATTTAAAACTTCGATTGGTTATGTGTAATGTATAGAATAATAGTATAATATTGTAATAGTATAATCAGCAATGTTGTATAACAGTACAGTTTAAATAACAGCACACATTAGTTTTATAATAGTATAACAGTATAATTGTTTAGTAGTGTAATAGTGTAATAGTATAATATTAATTTAACTATTTTATTTTAAGCTTTAGGTCTTTAAATAATTTTATTTTTATTTTTTTCAATATTTCGCTACTCCTTTGTGTAGCATCATCAGGAAAAATTATAATTTATAAAAACAAACCCAACAACTATAAGTTGTTCATCGCAACCATATATTGTTGCCGAGAATATAGTATAGTTCTTGTAACCATACCATTACCATGTTTTTTCTCTGCGAGTATCCACCTCGGGACCGTTTACGTAATACTTTGAATATGTTCCGTTCGCAACCTTAGAGGATCATCTCATTCGTGTGCGACCAGAATTCACACTTCTTCAGCATTATATAAACGTTTGTTTTTGTTCGCTGTGGAAACGCATCATCGGAAATTAATCTATTCTGCGTCCAAGTTTCCAGCAGCCGTTGCACGTACGTACTTCTCTCTTTCTGCAGCATTCATTTTTGTTTTCCTTTTCCGCAAGATTGTTTCGCAATATTTTGTAATTGTTTGGCAGTTAATAATATTTTCGAACGTTAGTGATCCCGTAACGCTCTCAACCTCTGCCGGGCTTACGCATCAACGGCAACCCTTAAAAACGAAAATGTACTTCGCTTTATCTATGACATCTCCAATTTTATACAGCAACACGAAGTGTTGAATTTATTCATTCTATGAAGGTATTTCCGGAAATATCCATGAATTGACAGCATTTGGGTCATATTAAGCGAAGGTTTATTGGTGTTGTTCTCCCTATCACTAGTACCGCGCTTGCCGACACCATACAGTATGCTGATCCATAGTGCAGCTTCGCTCATTACTTTAACTTCATATTTTTCGCCCCTTATTCCGCCTTTTTAGAGAAGTATACTTTTGATCACCTAAATCAGGAGCTTGCGCTTGGTTAGTAGCGGCCCACCTATGTTAGCTATTAAATGTGCAGAGCCATTCCTTTGATACTTTGTAGTCATCTAAACCATGATATACATTCGTATTATTTGAAATAGTTTACAAACTTTTTTAATCTTTTTGAATACTTTCAATATGTATATCTAACTCTACATGTACGAGGTCTGTTCAAAAGAAAAGGTGAATTTTGATGTTTTTTGAAGTATTTATTTATTCATCAGTATCCTTTTTGCCCCTTCAAAGTAATACTCCCAATCCTCGAAGCACTTCTGAAATGCTCTTTTCGGTATGGCCATCAGCTCGTTCTTTGATTCTGACTTTATCTCATCAATTGTAGCAAAACGCTTTCCTTTCATTGATCTCTTCAATTTTGGGAATAGGAAAAAGTGTTGTTTTTTTGCAAAAAAATCACGAACAAGCATTGATGTTTGAGCTGGTGCAATATCGTGATGCAGAATCTATGATTTTTTTTTAACAATTCCGATCGTTTAAGGCGTATTGCTTCACGCAAACGTTGCATAACTTCCTTGTTAACCATACGACCTACTAGCATTAACTCATGATGCACAATGAGTAAAACCTTCATATTTGATCGAACTTGGGGTACTTTTTTCGGTTGTTAGCTCATCTGGTTTCGACGTCTTAACACATACCCACGTTTTGTCACCGGTAATGACCCTTTCGAGCAAGCCTTAATCGTCTTTGACGTCATTCAACAACTGAGCGATACTAATGCGACGTTGCTTTTTAACCGACTTCAGAAAAACAAGGAGGTTATCAATTCGTCTGTGTGTTGCTCTTTTTTTTTTGTATGTTTGTGCCTTCTGAACTCGGTCATTTCATGGTCACATTTTAAAAGAACTTTAAAATTTCAAAAACTAAAGGGTGTCCCCATACAACATACATGTTTTTTACGTGTATTATGAACTTTAAAGGTCACCAATTTAAAATTAAAAAAAGTGCGTATCACTATAGCTCCCAATTACCAAAATTAAAATTAAAAAATAAAATTAAAAATTAAAGGTGACGTAATTTCACCTTTATGGTCCTATCTTTTGAACCGTTAAAGACAAACACTTAAAAGTTGCACAGAATGTTCGTTACTATGTCTGTTAAAATAAGTATAAATATTTAAAATTAGAAATTAAAGGGTGTCCCATTAGTAGGTTTATTTTGATATATATATAGCCAAACTTTTGAACCGTTATAGACAGACAGTTGAAATTTAAAAAGAATTTGTATTGCTAAGTTCGCTAAAATCACAAGTGTAAAATATGAATTTGGAAATTAAAGGGTGTCCCAATAGTTAATGTAGAAGTGATATATATGGCCAAACTTTTCAACTGTTATAGATAGACAGTTGAAATTTACAAAGAACCTATATTGCTTAGTCCGCTATTACAACAAGTATAAAATTTGGATCTATAAATTAAAGGGTGTCCCCATTATTGATGCAATTTGACCATTATGTCCTCATCTTTGGAACCGTTATAGACAAACACTTGAAAAATAGACAGAATGTTCACTACTATGTCTGGTATAATAACAAGTATAAATATTTAAAATTGGAAATTAAAGGGTTTCCCGATAGTTGATGTAATTTGATGTATATGGACACAAAGTTAAAATTTACAAAGAATCTGTATGAAAAAGTCCTCTTTAACAAGTATTTATATTAAAATTTGAATTTAAAGGGAGTCCCAATAGGTGACGTCATTTGATATATATGAATGATATATATATAAAATTAGACAGAATGTCCATTACTATGTCTGTTATAATATGTATAAATATTTAAAATTATAAATTACAGGATGTCGCAATAGTTTATGAAATTTGATCTATATGACCAAACTTTTAAACCATTACAGACAGACGGTTAAAATTTAAAATGAACCTGTATTGCTACGATCGCTATAACAAGTATAAAATTTGAATTCGGCAATTACAGGGTGTCCAGTAGTTAGTGTAATTTTATGTATATAGCCAAACTTTTGATCCGCTGTACACAGACAGTTATTTGGCATTGGTTTGACCTGAAAAAGACCAGAACCCTGGGGTCTTGTGCCCCTATATACTCCGGAAGCACTGCTCCCCCGGTAGAAAATCGAGTGATATTTGCTTTAGATTATTGAATTCAAAGATTAATTTTTTTATTCTGAATTGACAGTTTGTTCTATGACATTAAAAAATTCCCGCTACAATCTTCCTCGAATATAATGTAATCATTGTAAAATTACCGTCTTAAAGAAACATGATTTTAAGTTTGTCAGTTTTGAAGTCGGGTTTTTTTTGCAAGAATTATGTTCAAAACTTATCAATTTTGGAACAAACTTTGCCCAAAACATTCGAGAAATTTCCATTGCATGAGTCGATTGATATGTCAACTTCCTCTGCAATTTCCCCAATAGTTATTCGACGATTTTCCAAAACAATTATTTTCACTCTTTCAATGTTTTCTTTACTTGTTGACGTGGTTGCAAGTCCAGGACGCTCATCGTCATCAACATCTTCTCGACCTTCTGTAAAGCGTATATGACGTCTGGTGAAAAAAAATAGTACAGTTTTGTGCCTAGCTATAATTTGGTACAGCCACGTTTTGGTCCCTAGCTTACTTGCCCTCTAATGTGCCTCCAATTACTGATGCTATGTGTTCCACGCTAGACTAGGAAAATGTTCGTAAAATGGTTTTTGTATTGTAAATAAGTTATTCATCCTGATAGTTTGTTTTAACCCTCGCCAAGTAAGCTAGAATATGAGAGAGTTCTTCTAAGGCTTGTCGAACATCAGTCCATCTAAGACTGTTAACAGCATTCTTATCGTCCAGTACAGCCATGAGAACCGAATTTGGATTTCCTTAAATGCGAGAACCACTGGTTCATATGCCGTGAATGTGGTGGACCTCTTTGGCCTAAAACCAAGTTTCCTGTCTGAAAGCCCTCCGTTAGTGGATATCGCTTCGTTTAGCCGAGATTTTAGTAAAATGGTGTACTACAATGATACTATAATATAATTGTAGTATAATAAAAAAAATAAACTCAGATTAGTTTAAATAAATTAGCTCGTCTTCATAGGAACTCTCGGAAATAAGTGTCAAATAACGACGAAAATCACCCAAAATTTTTTGGTTACTTTTTACATGAAATATTATCCAATTTTATATGAAGATTTCTTGGGCTATTTTTTATTTTTTGCCTTTTGGCGATTTTTCATTTCATTTTTCATGCAGCCATAAATAAATATGTACTATCCAATCTAATTTTCACAATTTAGGAGAAAAAAAAATTATCCGAACTAATTTGTTCAGTCCAAAGAAAACCACAAAAAAACACATGTCAAAAACCAAAATCAGACCTGATGTCTGGCAAACAATAAAACACACTTTAAACGAAATTGTATTCATACAAAAGGACCTTTAAAACAGAGGAACTCAAGTGCAGAAAACACTTGTGTAATGCAACACTTGAGTACACAAACGTTGCGGCTGCGCAATAAAAACAATAAAAGAAACACTAAAAAAACCATTCAAACTGACGACTATTAACCTTTCGGAAGGCAATAGTATGCAGTTTTGCCTGCCAGTTTTGTCAATGGTGGTAAGTTAGGGTCCTTTTTAAAATACAAGTGAAAACAGTGCACTTGTCATTTTAAGTAATTTTTTAAATTAAATTGTATGAATTTAAATACAAATTAAAGTGAACAAAGGGAGAATTGTTAAAGTATTAAATAACGTATTTTAAGCGTGATTTTTGGTTACAACAAAGGTTGTTATTGTAAATCACTACAATACACCAGTACTTTCCCAGGAAAACCACAAATGCAAGGTGTGTTGTGGCAGTAACGTTATAAATGAAATTAAACTTTAATGTCAAAATAGGGATACAACAGGATATAAAAAGGAAATGATTTTTTAATAATAATTCTCAAACTTATAACATAAATATCAATAACAAATTTGTTAAAGAATAAAATAAAATATTGAATAGACGAAACTTTAGAAAATTCTTAATGAACAGTATCTGTAATTTGAGCTGCTTTGATTTTTTATTTTTGTGTTTTGTTGGAAAAACTAATTAAGCATACATTGTCTAATTCATTTTAAGGTTTCCCCCAATTTCACAAAAACTACAGCAACAAGCATACTTATTTTTAGCTAAAAATACCTTAAGAATTTTACACGTACTCCTCTGCTAGATATTGCTTTAAGCAAATCCTTGGTTATGCTACGAGTATACACTTTCCAAAAGTGTGGGAAAGTCTTAAGAAAATCTTAATCCACATACAGAAGATTTGTATTTATATGTGTGTAGTTTCCGAAAATGAAAAAGTATGTGTTTCAAATTCAAATTAGTCGTACATCATGTTTAGTTTTATTATGAATAATATAACATTATTTGTCCCTTGAGTGGAGAAAAAAATTGTTATGCCACACAAATTGGATTGGAGGAGCTTCGTTCGAAACAAGAAAAACACAAAGCAAAAGAAAAAGAAAAAAATTCTCGCGGTAATCAAATTACTTAGAGCTGTATGCAGTGCACACAATGTTGTAATTGTGAACGACGTTGTTTTAATTTCGTAATTGCATGGCACCTTCTTTTCCTGTTCTTCAGGCACGTAAGTTTGTGCGCAGGCGTAATTGTTTTGAGGACATTCCACTCTTCATCAGTCATCCTTACAAAATGCTTACATGAACACAAATAGTAAATTTATATTTATATCCTTGGGAAAATGTTTTTAGTTTAAAGACTTTTTCTTTTTTGTGTTTAGTTCAACTGCGGTTTAATGGTATAAATAAATTAATAGTGTATGTTGTAAAAGAGTCTAAGGAAGAAATATTTAAAGGTTTTACATCCGTTATTACAATTTTTACGGTGTTTGTGATTTTTCGTAAACAGGTTGTTTGTTTCAGTGTGATAAAAAAGCAGACGATGACAGATGTTTATGAAAATTTGTTGGGTTTTAAGATAGCAGTAATAAAATTTTTAATAAAATTAATTTAAATACCTAAAAGAAATACGACCTTAACGAATAACCAGCAGTTAAAATATTTTATTATTTTACGTATATGGATTTAAATGAAATGCAAATACTACCCAGCAAAAAATTCTTTATAAAAACTTATTCGCTTACATACCTAGGTCCTCGTAAGCGAGAGAGGATGCAGTTTGTAATTATTGTCTTGCATTATCGAATGCGCTTATTAGATGTGCTTATGAGAACCGCTTTTGAAAGACATGAGTTTTATTTTACTGCTTACCAAAACCCAATAATTTCTTCCTAGCTATACCTAGGAAAACTGTTAGAAAATCATCAGAAAATTATAATCCCACACAGCGGTTTAAAACATTTTACTTTGGAAATCATTTAGGTAGTTCTAGAAATTTAGGTAGAACTAGAAAACACAGACTTCAAAAAATATTTTTTTTGGAAATTAAGATTAAGATATCCTTATAAATTAAAAAATTTTAACTAACATAGATAAGATTTAAAATAAATGGGAATGAAAAACCTTATTACTTTAAATTTTAGCACCTACAATGAGGTGCAAGTTTGTTCTTTGAACACATGTTATGTCATAGAAATAAAAGTAATAAAGCAAATTCATTTTTTTTTGTAGTTTATTTAGTATTAGGAACTTAACAAAACAGTGTAAAATTCAAAACTTGAAGCATCAATTTATAAAAAATAAATTAAAGAAAACGAAAACAACTCCAGTGTACTCAATTTTGCACCGTTTTAAAATCTTGCTGCATAAGAATATTTTTAATACTTAGTCTAAAGCACTTTATTTTGTAAGATATCATTTACACGATTTGGCATACTCTCCAACAATTTCTGTACAATTTCTTTTGGAATATTCTTCCATTAATTTTGGATCCGCTGCTAAAGCTCGTCCAAATTGGTAGGGGCTGATTGATACTCTCCTAACCGTCTCTTCACGATTGACCACAAATTATCAATCGGATTAAGGTCGGGACTTTGTGCTGGCCACTGCATTAATTGAAAATATTGCTCACGATTTTGGATGTGTGTTTTGAATCACCATCATGCTGAGAAATTAATTCTTCTCTAGGATAGGCGCTCTTGTCTACAAAATCGGGAAGATGAGTCTGCAAAATCCTCAAATAGTCTTCTTTTTTTATTATATTATCAATTTTTTGCAGTTGTCCAAGGTCCTACCAAGTAAAGCAGCCCTATACTATGATATTTCCTCCACCGTGCTTCATAGTTTGCTGCACATGGCGCCTTTGATTTTTTTCACCAGGGCGGCGCCAGTAATGTTGTTTACCATCGGATTGGAAATTGTTGAATTTGGATTCGTCTGTCCAGATCACACGTTTCTAATCGTTTACTGTCCAAGTTTTGTGCTCTTTGGCAATTTTTATCCTTTCCTTTACATTTTTTTCCGATAATGCAGATTTTTGTTTTTTACTGCTGCAATATAACCAATGTTACGAAGGGCTCTACATTCCGTCCACCGATTAACGGGTTTTCCGATTGCTAGCGAAGCATCTTTTGGTATTAAAAACTTATCTCTTTTCTTTTCTCTTATCGTAAGACTTGCCTCCGCATTAGTTAGAAGTTTTTTACGACCTCTAACTTGAGGCTTGGGAACAACGGAACACCGTTTTTGTACCCCTATTACCACTAATTGACTCACTTTAAGTTCTTTTGCAATTTTTCGGGTAGAACAGTCTCTTTCAGTCATGGCCCGGATGCTCTCCTCGGTGGATATTGAAAGATTCTTCATTATTTATTATTGTAAGGTATTTATTTGATTTTTGTTCAAAAATTTGCACAATGTTTTTATTTACTACACGCGATTTAAATAATGTCGAGTTATGTATTCTTAAAAAAAAACTAATAAAAATTCTTCATATAATTCTTGCAAAAAAAAACCGACTTCAAAACAGACAAACTTAAAATCATGTTTCTTTAAGACGGTAACTATTGCGACACCCTGTAATTTCCGGATTCAAATTTTATACTAGTTATAGCGGTCGTAGCAATACAGGTTGATTGTAAATTTCAACCGTCTGTCTGTAACGGTTTAAAAGTTTGGTCATATACATCAAATTACATCAACTATTGGGACACCCTTTAATTTCCAATTTCAAATATTTATACTTGTTGTTATACCAGACATAGTAGTGAACATTCTGTCTATTCTTCAAGTTTTTGTCTATAACGGTTCCAAAGATGAGGACATAATGGTAAAATTACATCAATAATGGGGACACCCTTTAATTTATAGATTTAAATTTTATACCTGTTGTAATAGCGGACTAAGCAATATAGGTTCTTTGTAAATTTCAACTGTCTATCTATAACAGTTGAAAAGTTTGGCCATATATATTACTTTTACATTAACTATTGGGACACCCTTTAATTTCCAAGTTCATATTTTACACTTGTTATTTTAGGGGACTTAGCAATACAAGTTCTTTGTAAATTTCAACTGTCTGTCTATAAAGGTTAAAAAGTTTGGCCATATATGTATCAAAATAAACCAACTAATGGGACACCCTTTAATTTCTAATTTTAAATATTTATACTTATCATAACAGACATAGTAACGAGCATTTTGTGCAACTTTCAAGTATTTGTCTTTAACGGTTCAAAAGATAGGAGAATAAAGGTGAAATTAAGTCACCTATGGAGTCACTCTTTAATTTTTAATTACTTTTTGTTATTGGGAGATGCAGTGATACGCACTTTTTTAATTTTAAATTTTAAATAAAGTTCATAATACACGTAAAAAACAAGTATATTGTATGGGGACACGCTTTAATTTTTTAAATTTTTAAATTATTTTACAATGGGACCAATCTGTAGCCATAACCTTTCTAATAGTGCAAAAATTTTTAAAATCGGTTCAGAAATGACCGAGTAATGAAAAAAAGTGCACAAAGTACAAACATGTACTCCTTTGTGCACTTCAATGTAAGTTCCTAAAACGGAAAAGATATGTTCCAAAAAATGTTGGCTTTTTATAAAATGGGCTATACTGCGTTTGTTAAATGGGCCTGTCCAATTTTTCTTGAAGTATTTAGCCAAGGGATGAGGCTAAAACTTTTTAATAGGTTCTTTGCACTCGAAGGATAATTACAATAATTGATACATTTTGTTTCAAACTTGGCTATGTTTAAATCGAGCTGGAGGGAAAACGGTAACAATTTTTACCCAATTATTACCGAATTTTATTCGTATTGGTTATATAATGTCTTTGAAAAAGTTAAAAAATTTAAAAAAAATTTTATTTATACTAGCTGTGCCCGCCACGTCGTAAGCATCCTGACAACATTTTGTTCGATTTTGCTTTGAAAGTAATCCACACCAAATTTTAAGACTCTTACTTTCATAGTGCTTCAGTTATGGTTTATTTATTTATTTTGTATAGAGGTGCCTATCCCTGGGTCATTACTCAGAAACAAAGGCTTTATATTAAATTCTAAAATTATTGTAGAGCTATGTAAATAGTGTTTAAAATATCCCACTTTCAAAAATAAAAAGTGGTGTCAAGTTTGCATTACCTTTAAACCTCTATTTATCTTGAAAATGAGGGATTTTTGCGGAAAACATGATACGAATACTAACAGACGGATAGACTGACAGACAAAAATTCAAAAATTTCTGTTTTGTATTCTATTTCCATTACTCTTGAACCGGTCGCAGCTCCACTCGAAAACACATCTGCACACTTAGATGAGTTTGTTCTTACAAAGGTTTAACTCCTATTATATATGCGACAGATTCCGTCCGTGTACTTCAAACAATTTCTGACCCAAAGTCAGATATATTGTGCAAAATTAGTGAATACAAAAGTTAAAGCATTGTGGCCTTCTTAACACATCTCTAAGAATAAAAACTTTTTATCAAATCGTCTTTTACAGTTTTGGGTTTTATTACTTTTGTCAGGCCCTACCCATAAAAAACATTTGATTCATATTAGAGTAATTAACATATAAATGAATTTTAAAAGTTAGGCTTGAGTTCTTTTATACCCTCTGACTACTAATAGCGTCTATAACAGTTCAAAAGATAGGCCCTTATAGGTAAAATTACATCACCTATGGGGGGGACACCCGTTAAATTTTTAAGTTATTTTTTTATTACTTTGTGTTGTTGGGAGCTATAGAATTATGCAATTTTAAATTGAAGTCTGTAAGTATAACCTTTTAAATAATGAAAAAATTTTTAAAATCGGTTCAGAAATGGCTGTTCTGCGGGCAGTTACATAAAAAAGCAACATTCAGACGAATTGATAACCTCCTTCTTTTTTTGAAGTCGGTTAAAAATAGGAAAAATTTAATTAGACACTAGCAGAATGTGCTGTGATATACATAGTTGGAAAAAGAAGTAATATTAGTAACAGTACTTTTAAATCGGTAATCAAAAAAAATTATTTTTCGCCGCCTGCTCAAAATAAATGCGGCGGTGCTCTGTCATGATAGAGGAGTACTTTTTTTATTAATAAATGCGATCGTTTTTTATATCAAATACGAATCTGATCTGGGATAATAACCTTAGCCTATTAATTGTAATAGATGTAAGGCATACCGGATTTTAAAATGTTTAACAAAATTGAATTTAAAATCTAGGTATTCTATTTCTACAACAGGCAAGTTGATGAGAGTCCAACGATAATTCATTTGGAATAAGTAAGAATTTAAATTATGCCAAGAATGTAAAAAATATTTTTAAACTCCAAATATCATTTTACAGTAACAAGAAATCGAAAAGAAAAAAGAAGTATAACAAGTATAAGAAGGAAATAGTAGTTTTTAAAAATTTAAATTTTGAAAAAGCTAAATATCACATTAAACTAAATTAGTATAAAAATTATGGATTTATAAATAATACATTTAAAATCAAAACAAATTAGTTGCTCCTTAAAAATAATGTCTTTTAAATATCTCCAAAAATTTTAAATAGACTTTCATAAATTATGTGTGACTAAAGCCTCACAAGTATTTAATACCCGTTTCGGTTCTTTTGCTCACCACCGCGCAGATGTTTTAAACTCTTTATTATTTATTAATCACTGTTGACACAGCATAAATTTTCCCGAAAATCTAACTAAGAACTCTTTATGTCACAATTTGATTTCCGATAGGTATTTTTAAACAAACAATAGCATTTCCCCTTTATTTCTCAAGACGATTTGTATCTTTGGTTTGTCAGCAGGAACTTTTACTTGTTTGTACACAAACTCACAATTTGTTGAATATTTTTGTTTGTGTAAATTACGCATTCTTGAATACGACAGAAGAAAGAAATATGATCTTTTGATCGGTATCATAACATTAAAATTAGCACTTTCATGGAATGAAGTTGTTTTTTTTTTCGTCATTCATATTTATTTTATACTTTAAATGACATCAAAAACGTTTTAAATTACGTGTTTAATTTGTCTGTAAGTATTTTCAGTATAGAGAACTTAAATAGGGTGAAGGGAAAAACTTTATTGGTTTCAAAAGCTGTAAATATTATGAAATTGATCGTATAAGTATATTTGGTATATCATGACTGTAGTAACAGCATAGTGGTGGAAGAAAAAGATTTGTGAACATGCTGGGGCTTATGGAGGTGATATGATATTGTGTGGAAGTTGAAATAAAAGGATTAATTTAACAATATACGAAGTAAACAGTTTTTATTGAAAACATATTCTAGTTTACAAGACTTGTTTATAAGAAACATTTTTCATTTTGTCGGTATATAGATATAAATACATTAATTTGGTTTACCGTGAGAAAAACTGCAGTCTCTTAGACTACTTTTGAATATTCCAGTGTTTTAGAATACTCTTGAATACAATGTTTTGGACTGTTTAAGGAATTTATAGAGTGCGCCACTTTTAGCCCTTATATCTTGAAAACCTTTACTTTCAGGTAAAAATAGCAACGTTCCTTAAGATTTAAACTTCTAGCACCGACCAAAAGCTGCTGCCGCCTTCTTTTTGCCCAGCCGCCACCGCCGAGATCTCTGATGCAGCCTTTATAGTGTTAATATAAACAATTTCGAAATAAAACTCCGTTAAAGTTTTCTCCGAATATTTATTTCGGCAATGTATTCTTAATTTAAATTCTATTATATTTAGAACTTTAAAAATTAAAAAGATCCGATATTGATACTTCTTTTAGGGACAAAAATAAAAAACAAACAAAAAAAGGAAATAAAATAAATAAAGTGTAAATGCCACAAAAGAAAAACATAAAAAGTCCAAGTATAACGTTTAGGTATTACACATAATCTTAAGTCACATTTACATTATCACACATAATATATACTTATTTAATCGCTTACTTACTTAAGAGCGCTTAAACATTTTTGCCTCAAAATACCAATAAACCAACGGTTTAAACAATGCATATAAAGAAAAAAGAAAATACCAGAAAATCCTTTAACGACATTTGTCAACATAACGTCTAACCCTTTTTGCCACCGATAACAAACAACCATTCCTTCTGTCAACCAACAATTGTTGGATAAAGCGTATTCATTTAACAAAGTAATGGATATTTTGCAAACATAAACCAAGAAAGTAAATATCCTTTGTAATGCAATTACCATCTACACAACCACATACAAACAAGCCAACACTTACATATATATATGTGTACATACTTGTATACATTTATTTGTGGATAGTTAAAATGAGCTTATGTGAACTATTGCCTAATACAGATAACAACGCAAGCAACGTGCAAAGGATGAGTTGCAAAAAGGACTTTGGTGTGCAAAAAAAAAAAAACTAAAAGTTTATATTTGTACATAAAACAAAACAATATGATAATCAAAGCTACACGCGTTACTCTAATATCCTTGTGAATCCTTTTAGTGTTAAAAAAGAAAACAAAAAATGCAATCTTTGATACAAAATAAAGCATGCAAAAATGTTTATTTAAGACGAATTACGTAGAGCTGTACAATTATTTCTGTGTATATCATTTTATAATAAATATTTAATTTTCTAGAAAACTATTTACTTTAACTTTTTATGAATAAGTAGGAAAATAAACAAATAAAAAATGCCATTACCTCTATTGACTATAAAAAACTAGCAAAGCTTATTAAAAAAACTTTTTGTAATTAACAAAATTTTATGTGTTGTTTTCCAAATTATAAACATTGATAGGGGGATGGGTTTCGATTTAAATTTATATTTTCATAGTCGATTTATTTTAATATTGATAACTAATGAGGCTAAATGCACCTAATAAATTTTTCCATCTCAAAGGTGCGGCTAGAAAGATTCACCTCATGGGAGACTAGCTCAACAATTCGGGCTGAGAAATAAAAATTCTCTAAAAATTTACCACAGTCCATGTATAAATATGAAAAATTCTAAGGATGTATGGTCAGGTTCAACTGGATTGATAGTATGCGGATCTAGACAACTCTCGACCTGCAATTTTAATACAGACTTGCTAACCTATCTCGTTAGGTTGTATGATAAGTGTAGTGAATTTTAATGGAATAGATTAGTCTGCTAAGAATAATAAATAGATGCCAGTTTCTACATAGGAAAAAACTTTTCCACCAATTAAAGGTTTTAATTAGTTTAGTTTAATTTTTTATTAATTCAATTATATACGTATAATTAAGAATTTTATCGAAACTTAGTTATTTCTTCGATTTATTCACCTCCTAGATTTCAAGTATCAGAGAGCCAGTATAACGATTTCTTCAAATCATTAGGTCCCTGTTTCATAGCATACGGCGACTACAACGCTAAACAATGCGTCTGAATGTGACCTCGAGTGGCCAACCCACCTATTGGTCTACTGATCGGCAAAAAAATACCGGATGTTATTAATTTTGGCGTGATTAAGGGTGTTCCGAGAGAAATGATTACAGTTGAAGCATCATTTGAATTATCCTCAGATCATTCACCCACTAGTGTCTATATATGGAATCAGAAAAATATTGTTTTACCAATAACTAGCTCCAGCATTAATTGGTTGAAATATAGAAAGTATCTCAGTACTCACTGTTCTGAAAATATACCGCTAAGAACACCAGAAGACGTGGATCAAAGTCTAATTTTGATCAAATCCTTAAATAAGCTGCTAAACATGCCAGAGTAACCCGACAACCAGCTAGCTACAATCAAATTTATTCTGTAGATGTCGAGCGGCTCTTGGCTGAAAAAATAAAAATTCGAAGAGAGTGGCATTCACACAGATCTCCTCAACTCTAATCTAGACTTAAAGATTGCACGGCTAAGACAGCTACTAGCATCACTGAAAAATTACTTGGATGACCTCGACTCAACTGCTCATTATGGCGTGCATTTAGAAACCTTTAAAGACCGGTCATAAGCCTCCCTTGCAAACTTCTTGTGGAGACTGGGCAAGAAATGATACCTAAAAAGGCAATTTATTTGTTGGACATTTGAAAAAGGTTTTCACTCCAAATATAAGTACTGATATAGTTGAATTGCCATCAGTAGAGACTAGTGCCGAAGTACCCCTAAGATTTGAATTAGCGATATTGAAAGTGCAATAACGGATTTAAACACCAAAAAGGCCCCTGGCGTTGATAAAACAGGTAACAAGATGTTATTTTAGTTGTCCGGTATAGGTCGCAGAATTATTCTTTTTGTTTTTAATGCCATCTTACGTCTTGAGTACTTTCCCACAGAGTGGAAGGTTTCCTTGATTACTATGATTCTTAAACCGGGAAAAGACCACACAAAAGTAGAATCATACAGACCTATAAGGCGTTTCTCAAACATATCAAAACAGTTTGAGAGAATTTTTATAATTAAGCTGAATCCAATTCTTAGCGCAAAAGGATGTATTCTGAACAATTAATTCGACTTCAGAAAACAACATAGTACGATCCAACAAACACCCAGATTAGTAAATGTAATTAAAAAGACCTTTAAAGAAAAAAAAATACTGTTCTGCATAACGAATCGCAAGTTTTTACTAAAAGAAGGTTATTTTTAAGCTCGCCTCAGCTCATTGAAGCTGGAGGTTCTCAATGTAGTATTTTGGCACCAGTTTTATATTTACTGTACACATAAGATATGCCAATTAGCATATGCCAATTAGAGTCAAATGAAATTAAAAGCAGTACAACTAAATTGTCTTGTTGGCAGAAACTCCACCCTGATCTTAGATTGTAAACTTCTACTGTACAAGTCGATCCTCAAACCAATTTGGTATTATGGCTTTCAATTGTGGGGCACTGCCTGCTAGCAATGTAGAAAAAATTTAAAGGTGCCAAAATAAGATTCTACGTATGATTACAGTTGCTCCCTGGTATATAAAAAACTCGAACATCCACAAAGACATAAACATGTCATTAGTCAATGCAGAAATAGCGAAACATGCAGTCAAATATCTAAGGAGGCTTGAATCTCATTTACATTCGATTCAAAAGAAGAAATAGTGATTTTCTTGGCCGTACATCAGAGGGATAACCCGCAAATGATTGCAACAACCGTGAATCAATAAAACATTTTTAAAATTCATCTTCAAGTTGTTGCTAAGAAAATATATTATTAATCAATTTTGTATGGTTGTTTTTTCTCTTTGGATACCAATTTTGTAAATATGCTTGAATTAATCGACTTATTTGAGTAATTTAAAAACCTTAATCGATTAATCAGTGAAAATTTAAATTGCAAAATTGATTATTTGTTTGCTCGAATAAAATCAAAACCCGATTAAATGGATACTGTAGTAAATACTGAATTATTAATAACAAACAAAACGTTGAACTCAAAATACTCTATACTGCACTTATGTCCACAACAAAAAGACTATATAAACATAACATTTTCATACTTTGTTACAGAAATCGTAAATGATATCCCGTAGCGAAATTATTTTATAAAAAAATTCTTAGATTTTCCACATTAGCTAAGCTCACTCAATAATGTGAGTATATTATTTGTTTCATATGCAGAAATGCTTAAAGATTTGTTGAGAGCAACCCTTTTGCTGATTAAAGTCATTGGGTGCTAGAGTGCTGAGTGTCTTTTTACCTTTTCCAAGTAAATGATAAAAATCATTATAATGAAAAAATTATTCTGATTTTTATGATGCATGAGCATATTAAGAAAGTCCTTTGTTTGCCTTTGACCAGCACTCACACACACCTAATATTTTTTTTTTTTTCATTTTAATAAAACACTGTCCAACGGTTGTTTTTTTTTTCTTTTTTAACTATTTATCATAATTTTTCAATTTACTATCAAATGAGTGTTGTTGTCTCTAGGGACCAATACATAGTGTTGTCTTTCAGTTCATTGTTGGACTTTTATATATTTGAATACTCTACTGCAGACTTTGGGGATGTCAATTACAGTTTGTAATTAATTACACATTCAGTTACGCAATTATATATAATTGTAATTAGAATTTTTCAATTACAATTACATTCAATTATTTGTAATTGTAATTGGTGTTTTTCAGTTACACTTTACATGTAGTTTTTAATTGAAAATTCCAATTGAAATTACTTATAATTGTAATTACATGTAATTGTAATTGAAGAAATTCGATTACAATTAAATGTAATGGAAAATTTAAGCATTCATTAAGTAATTGAAAAAAATTAATCAATTATTACTTTTTAAAGTATATGTTGACCAAAAAATATTTAATTATTAAATTATTGATTACAGAAAACGTTACCAAAGGTAGAAAAAAATAACAATCTTATTAAAGTAAATAAATTAGTTGTTATTTTATTTTGATAAAAAACACAGTGGACCACGTAATATAAAAAGTAAAATAGAAATTAATTTAAATTAATTGTGAACAACATTTGGTTATTTAAACTTTATTTATCTTATATGTTTCAGAAGTTAATTTATACAGTTTTCCAATTTAACTTAATTGTTTTGAAATGTAATTGAAGTTTACTAAATTACATGTAATGATTATTGCCTAATTCCAATTAAAATTAGTTGTAGATTGTAATTGAACATTTCCAATTATAATTACATGTAATATGTAAGTGAATATTACTAATTACACTTACATCTACCAGTAATTGACTTCAGTCTCTGATTTCAATTGCAATTACTTATATTGTGTAATTTGGAATATAAAATTACATATTACGTGTAATTATAATTATAACGTGTTATTATTATAATTATAATTAAAATGTCTCCTCTGTCTTTTTCAAAAATATTATTTGATTTTAGCAGGTTCCTAATATAGAACTCTGTTGAAGAGAAGACCTCCTGTTTTTAACTTCTGTTAAAGAGAAGACCTGCCGTTTTTCACTGGAGATAGTTTTTTTTTAATTTTTTTTGGAAAAATCTGGAGTGCAAGAAAGATGCGGTATTAATTCAAACTTCCACTTATAGCAATCACGAAGTTTATAAATGCTTTTAATTTGGTTTATTTTAATTTTATGTTGGCCTTCCCGGATTTTACATGTGAAAATTAAAAATAATTTTATTTGAACTTTTTTTTTATAAATGACAATAATTATTTAGGCTTAAGTTCTTTATTATTAAGAGATAAAGATAAATTAGACACTAGTAGAATGTAATAAATTTTATTAAAATACTAGAAGGAATGCCCTCTTTTATAGTGCAGCAGATATGGTTTATATATATATTCTTTTTATAGAGTTACCCATCTTGGGATGTTGCAACATAGGTTTTATATAAAATTTTTGAAAAGTTCTTTAAATAATGTCTAAAGTTTACAAAAAAAAAATAAAATAAAAGGTACTGCCAGGTTATTTAAATCGCAAAAATTAGGTACATCCGAGCGTTTACTTTTATTTCCCAACGAAATGAGATATTTTGATGGAAAATTAGTGTTATATATTCGAACTGAGATTCCAATTTATCCAGTAGTTTTCATGTGATGTGTACACAGACAGACATATAGACAAAAATTACTAAACTTAATATTTTGTGTTCCATTTCGGATACTATCTGCAAAGACAAAGAAATTAAAAAAATTATACATTTCATGTGCAGATACGTTTTTGTTATAGTTTTATTATATGTACAGATAGGTAATCGATTTGCTTCCATTTTTGAATCGAATGCTTTAAACTGCCTTTTTTTTCTCTTTAAACACACTCCTAGGCGAAAAGATCCCAAATATTCTCAATCGGTTTGAGATCCGCTGAGGATGCAGGTAAATCTAGATTTACAAAATTACGATTAAGAAGGGATTCACGTGTTTTAAGGCTCTCATTAATGGTTACGTAGTTATAATGAACGAAATATAGCGATGACTACAGTAAGTGTCAAGAAATTCAAATCAAAAAGTTAAAACAAAATATTAATGTTTTAATCGATCATATACTCAACGGTTAACCCGTACTCTTAATGAAAAATTTTACACAGCTCGATATTATAGTAGCATGCTATGCAGTCGTTGTAATTCAAAACCCAACAAAGATTTTGCATTGTCCGGTTATACTTAGTGTGTACTCGTATGTCATAGCAAAACTTTCAATATTTATTTTTTGTTTCTTCATTATTTTGCATTTTCATCAATTTATCTTTTTTCTGGCAAACGATGACGTCCAAGGATAAATCAGTGAAATGCCAATGTTGTTTACTTTAAGCATCTTGTCTAATATTTGTGTTTGTTAATGTGATTATTAATGATATTTTTGACACTTTCATCGTCTTTTTCCCATTTAGCTTCTCAAGATTTGTACAGCTGCTGGTACAAACGCATTCTAATGCCAGTACCTTCCTTTCGTATGGAAATGTAATGTTTGGTCATTGATAATGAACAAAAAAATTCTATTACATTTTGTCAAAAAGGTCAACAAGAGGATGTAGGCAAAAGGTGGTACTCACACATTTAGACATACATTACTTTTAGGTGGAGAGATAATAACTTTCTGTGTGCGAGATTTGAATAAAAAAGTAATTAAAATGTTGCTTAGGAAATATTTATATTATGTCAACTGGAAAAACTGTTTTTCATTGTTGCAATAGAAATGATTTAGATAATTTTCTAAGAAGATTTAAAGACTCTTTTCTAAAGCAAATTTTTCAGAAATAACTTTAATCAAAGTAAATTTATTTAATAATAATGTAGTATAACTTATATCAAAAAATATCTTATTTTATATTATAACCTAAAAGAGAAAATATCCTAAAAGTATTAAATATTAAGTTTGTTTACGGCGGAATGGTTATTAGCTTAAAAATTTGTTTAAACAAATTTATTTTCATGATTGCTATTAAATTAAAGCTTATTGCTATTATAAAACCTTCTAGGGCTTATAGAAGTGAAATTATAATATACTTCATCATCGAGCACATATGCAAAAAAGCGATATGTTCCTATTTTGACAACTGTGTAGCTTAAAAACTGTAAGAGATAGAATTTTTTGAAAAATTTATTTGGATGCAGGGAGTCACGATTATAAATAAAAAAAGTTTCAATAAAATCGGGAGTGATAAATTTGAAAACAAATTTTTTTTGTTGATTAAATAAATACCAAATAGTTATTGTAGTTTTTGACCTTTTTTTATTTCAATTCTATTTTTAATCAAGCACAAGGTCTTTTTTATATAAAAATCTTTAAACAATTTTTATTTACAATATTTCGCTACACCATTGGGTAGCATCTTCAGGAAATAAAAATAAAAATAAAAAAAAAAATGGTGTAGCGAAATATTGTAAATAAAAATTGTTTAAAGATTTTTATATAAAAAAGACCTTGTGCTTGATTAAAAATAGAATTTAAATAAATACCTTACAAATATTTATGATTTTTTGAAATATAATCCATAATTTTGACTACTATACGAAAACCTCGTCTGGTCAACCGGTCCGTAACATAAAATTGCGATTCCACCAAAATATACTATACAAAACACACAAATTCGAAATGTTACCAAATAATTCTCAACTCCCAAAGAAATTGACTTTTTACAAAAATTTGGGCATTTTGCGAAATAATCCTAATTTCACCTAAGTATAGATTTCATTATAAGAGTTTTAGATAACTCTTCAAAAATCTAAATTTAAAAAAAAATCATATCTTTAAAAAACTTTATTTATTACATCTAAATTGACATTTTAGATTAAAACGAACCCAAATCCGGTGGCCCTTAACATCATAAATGAAGAAATGAATGAATAATATTAGTCTGACAAGAAAAGATATTGCTTTTTTCTTGGCCGTACATCAGAGGGATGACAGGCAGCGATAACAGCAATCTTAAATAAATCCAATGCCTGGATTTAACAAGTATAATTTTTTAAATTTTAGACTTAGATATCAGTGGTTATTATTAGTTAAAATACGTTGAAAGTAAAATATATAAATATATGAACAAAAAAGTGGAATCGCCAAAACTATAGCCTGGTGCGCTATCCTAAATAAGTACCCAGCAAAAAATTATTGGGTTTTAGTAAGCAGTAAAATAAAACTTATCTCTTTCAAAAGCAGATCTCATAAGTGCATCTAATAAGAGCATTCGAATATGCTGTAATTGTAAGACAAAAATAACAAATTGTAAGACAATAATAAATTAATAACATCCTCGCTTTTTTTGTTAATGAAAAAATATATTAATATATTTGATATATTAAGAAGTCATGGAATTTTACAATAAAACAAAAGGAGGAGTGGATGTTATGGACCAACTACTTAGAGAATATACTTGCCAAAGACAGACTAAGCGTTGGCCATTATCTCTCTTTTTTAATATGATTGATTTGATGGCATTGTCAGCGTATGTCATATACTTTAAAAATAATAAATATAGTAAGCATAGACGCAAACGTTTTCTTCGCCAGCTCGCCAAGGAGCTATGTATGCCACTCATTGAAAGCCGGTCAGTCAGTATTCAGGTAATACGTAACTTTAACACGAAACTTGGTATAGCGAGCTATATAAACACGGCCTTAAATGAAAAAGTTGACCCTACACCTTCAACAAGTGCAACAGCGGCTTAGCGAGGAAAAAATTCAAGTTGGAAGCTGTTATTTGTGTTATATTCACGACGAATACAGAAGACGCACTCATAACATGTGCTATGAATGTAAACGGCCAATATGTGTGCAACATTCGAGAAATTTCTTTGTATGCAAAACTTGCAATAATGAAGACAAAAAATAAATAAGTTAAGTTTTAATAAATAAAATAAATTTACATTACCACAAAAAAAACAAAGTCTTTAATAATTTTATTAATACAATTGCATAAGTGGCCACATCTGTACTTGGGTATACGTTCTTGGGGGTCTCGCTTAAGAAGTTCATATATCCTCAGTGGTTTGACCTAGGATAGTAATTGAGGTGTCAGTTGACGCACAATTTTTCCATTTCCTTAGATACGAAATTTCAATAGAAAAGTGTAAGCCATTTAGGAGGTGCATTACTCCAAAGTGTCAGTGGCCACACCTGTACTCGGGTATAAGGACTAGGGTTAAATGATGGACAAAGAGTGCATATCTTTCGTTTCTTGTCTTTTGGCTCTTCAGGCACGCTGTTAATATTATTGTATTTGGCAATATATTCACAATGTTCGATTTTACAGATGTTTTCAACGTTGGTGTCTTAAATCTATCCGTCAGCTACCCTTGAATAATAGAAAAATATAAGAGCTTCATAAACTCTTGACATTTTACGAGTCTTTTTTTTTAGATTATTCATATTATGAGTATAAATAAAATAACTATTAATGAAAGCCATGTTCAATATTCCATAAAATTGGCACATTAGTTGGATATCATCGAGCTGATCATTACGCTGCGCATTTGGTCAACCCTATTCACAGCGCCCGTCGTTTTATTATAAAATTCTACATGGCTTTCTTGAAACTTGGTTTACTGCGCCCTTTTCATCACACGATGATCACAAATAAACCACTTTATTTGGTTTGTTTTGGCTTGTAAGAAAGAAGCGTTAACTCATTGTCATAACAACACAAATAGCTTTCGCATTTCCGACTTTTGACTCGGCAGGAATTAATTTTTTTTTTTAACTCCGAGTTCCCACTAATGTGAGCTTACAAGGTTGACATAGCAAATATTTGTGTAGTCGTACTGTTGTGAACCAATTGTAATAAAAACACACTGTCTAAAATTTAAAAAGTTACATAGTGTTCATACTTCTTCGTTTCGACGACGCTTATAAGAAAAAACCAAACTTACCTAAGCCAAATATGTCCATATCGCAAGAGTATAACTACAGCTGTCGCTGTACGAAAATTTTGTTTAAACATTTTAGGAAAAGAGAAAAAAAAAACACAAAAGTAACAACATGCGTCGTCAATTCGACGGAGGATGACCTTCCAGGGTTAAAACTTGCTAGTTTCTTACTCACCGAGACCTACTACTAGTATACCAAATTTCAGCTTCTTAGCTGCGGTAGAAGTGCCCCAAATCCTAAGGAAATGTTCACTGTAAAAATTTAAAACTTCATCTATAGGGTTTCCCGTATATAGTGTCATTGTGTTTGATGTTTCATTAGTCCCGAATTACATTAAGCAACTTTTGTCGCTGCAATCTTTCTCGTTTCTTCCCTAATATTGCATTTATGTTTACATCGTGCAATTTTTATTGCAGCAATTTGAATGGATGAATACATTTGTTACATTTTAAACTTCAAAATTAAAACTACAAATGAGAGGACAAAATGAATTTCAAGAGTACAGGCATTTGTGTACCCTTTTCAATTCCTCTCTCTCCTCTCGCCTACTAATGAGGCATTGCAGCGACAATAGTTGCATAATGTAACTCGAAATTATTTTGTGATAAAGGTAAATGTTACTCAATATGTTTTAGTGGTATTGCAAGAAGAGGGCATTAATTCATAATGTGTTTAATTTATAATACAAAAGTACTGCATTACAAAAATATTAATGCATTACTTTGATAAGAAATTAGTGGCACTAATTCAATAAAGTTGTATTTTCATTGATTACATTTAAATATTAATAAACGGTCAAGGCAAACGCTTATTTATTGCATTTGTCGCAGCCTTTTACATGCTTGTTTAGTTGTAATGTTTCCCAAAGACTATATAAACATTTTTTAAAAATAACATACAAGTAATATGTGCTTATAAATGAAATTTATAACTTTTCAAATAGCAAAAGGATTTAAAAATGTAACGGATTCTTATTTAAAATTTTTTATGACAAGTTTTATTATATATTTGAAAAATTAATGGCCTATGAAATTAAGTAATGACTTTATTTTCAAAAATAAAATTTAAAGTTATTACAATAACCTTTGCACAAGAAGCCGGGATAAAGTTAAAAAGTTTATATTATCAACTTTTTACAAAATGACCGTTTGAACAGAATCCGTAAGAAGAGCAATCGTAAAAAATCATAATCTTAATAAAATATAAACCCTTAACCTTAAGAAGATCCCAAAACAATAAGAAAAACAAACAAATAATAACTGACCATCAGCGCTATGATGACAGGGAATGGTCAGTACAAGAAAAGCAGATGTGCTTTGACAAAACTAAATGTACCTATATATTCTTAAGCACGTTTTTTACACAAAGTTAATGTCCTTCCAAGGAATCCTTTATATTTTTAAGTTTGTTTTTTTTTACAAAGAATTGTTTTGCTGCTAAGTTTGACTATAAACCATAATTTATGTTTTATTCTTGTAAAGAAGAAAGAAAAACACACATACCCAGGCGTTTAAACAAAGCGTCAAGGATTATTGATTATGCAAAGTAAATGAGTGTCCAGTTTTAAGAAAAGGACTAAACAACAAGACATCACAGTCATAAAGACAAAACTGCATAAGCGTGAAAAATTCAAACTGACCACTGATTTACATGATTCAATGCAAAAGAAAGGGGTTGATTTAAATATTTCCACAACTAAAAAAAATATTTTTATATTTTACCTGAAGTTTTTTATTATTTTGTTTGTTGCGTTGTCTTTGAAGATCCCAAATTTCATAAGAATCCTTTTCATCAAACAAAGTGTGTGTTTTGAGTTATTAGCGAGATAATAGTTTTTGACATTGACTGACCGTTTGAATAGTGATATTTTCTTCTTCTCTAGCTTAAGTCTGTCTCTACGAGTCCAAATGACAACAAAGGATGTTGAAAGAAAGAAAAGGGGTGTCAAAAACGCCTTGGCATTAATGGTCAGTTTAAGAATGGCAAAGACAAACGAACAATTTTTCATGGTTAATTAATTAAAAATTTCATCATTTGAGTTTTTTGACGCAGCAAAATATACAAATGTTTGTTGTGTTCATGTGTGAGAAAATTTTACTTTTTTTAATGATCGTTATTCAGACAATATGACGACGATGACCACCTCTAGTGTCCAGCTTTAGCTACTTTTCATTTTACTGTGCACGTTGATCAATGCTGATGGATTAAGGTGATAATTAATGACTGTTTTCATACATTAGTCCATCCTTTTTATAATTTTGTATGATGATTAATTAATCGAGACGGATATTGTAATATTTAGAGGTGTGAAAATGGTTCAAGTTTTAAATCCTTTCACACATAATTCGCATATTTCTTAGCATAAAGTGATGCATATGATTTAGTTTTTTTTTAGAAAAACAGATGTGTCATTTATTCCGTTATTTAAAGTGAAATTAAAGCTATAACAGAAAAAATAGAAAACATTAACTTAATTAACAAAGTTTTGTAAGAAACTAATTTGTATAAAAAAATGCGGGGCAGTCATTGGGACTGCCGATAGAGTTGAAACCTAATAACACCTAGCAGTCATTTTTTCTTCATTTTTATTTTCTTTTTATAAATTGGTAGGTTTTTCACTTATGAAATATGTATAATGAAAATTTTAAAATTCTCATAACCTATTTCTTTGTATAGTTTGATAAATAGAAAAAATATTACAACTGAAACTTCCTCGTAGACAGATACGAAGAATTCTGACGACGGATGTAGCGATCCAGAAAGTGCATTATATTCTGCTAGTGCCTAATTTTTCTCCTGATAATAAAGAACTTAAGCCAGAATAAGTATTAATTCATTTAAAAATAGTTAAAATAAAATTAAATTTATATAGTTACCTTGATATTATAATGGACATTCTGTCCTATTTATAAATGTTTGTCTATAACCATTCATGAGATATGTATATTCAACATATTTTATATTGCTCACACTATTCTCTCTGATACATATTTTTACAAAAGTGTGCATGGGTGTTTGCTGAATTAATGTGAGTTAAGAAACGAACCCATTGGTAAAATTAAAGAGTCCTTCTCACTTCAGACCTTCTATAAGGCATGCTTAGACCTTCTCTCGGATACGATCCTCTTTGGAAGGCCTTTTAGCTCTTTGGTTCTTTCTTCTAAAAGATCTAGTACACATTCCTGCGTCGCTTCTCTTAGTAGGGAAGTAGGAATGTGTATGACAATTACATAATTTTCTATTTTTAGAATTTCTTATTTATAAAACACAAAAGCTCCTTGAATTGCCTTTATCTTCTTCATTGCTGCTTGAAATTGAGATGCTTCGATAGACTGATTGGCAGTACGCTTGTCTATTAGCCTGAAGGTTGACTGTTCGAATCCCAAAAAATTTTAATATTGCAATTAAACATAAAAATAAATTAAAATTGCTTAAAATTAGAACAAATTTTTTTTTTTAGTTTTTGCTACGAAAGCTCTTCTAAGAGACATTAAATTAAACGCCTTCTAGCAAACAATTTTCGGAAGACCTTCTGGAACGCTTGCCGGCAGAAGCGACAGTGGAAGACCTGCTGCGCAATGACAACCTGTGTAAATAAGACATGAGAATGGAATGCGAACGGAATGCAAACAGAAGGCCTTGTGCCTCCAAAAGAAGGAGTAAAGAGGCCTTTTAGAAGGCCCTCCTCCTTATTTTTACCACTGGGTATATTTATATATACATAGATATGTAAATACTTTAATATAATGAAAACTTAAACACCTAAAATTTTTATTTTGGGGGATTGTTGTTAAAATTGGGATATATTTAGGAAATTTTTTTATTTAATTAATTTGGATTTTATATTTTAAAAATTACAGAAAAAAATTTATTTATGTAATCAAGACAAAATATTTTAGGGGATTTTTTTTAAAAAAAGCTTGATTTTAGGGGTTTTTTATTTAATTTTAGGGGGGAGCGAAAAAAATCTGGCACCTGTGGTATGCATGCCTATCATGTGTGTATATCAATTATATGTAAACCTATACATAGAAACCAGCGTTAGGTGACGATGATGCGAATTCAATGGTTTTTCTTCAACCAAAAAATGCTCAACGTGACTAAATAATTCTTGCAAAAAAAAAAACCGACTACAAAACAAATATATGTGCATCAATTCTAAACTAAAAATATAAAAGGAAGTAATCTGTAAGAACTAGTAACCAAATCAAATACTTTTATACTTGTTGCTCTAATAACGGACATAGTTTTATACGTTCCGTACATTCAAATGTCGATCCATAACGGTTCAGCAGATAAAGCCATATACGTCAAATTACATCAGATATGAGGACACCCTTTATTTTTTTTACACTTATTATTACTGACACAATAATAAAAATAAAGTAAAAGTAAAGGTTCCAAAGATATGGCCATATAGGTTAAACAGTATCACCTAGGTAACACCCTTTAATGTACAATTTTAAATTAAACACTTATTTTAAAGGACAGATTCTTTGTAAATGTCTGTTTAAAACGGTTGAAAAGTTTAGCCTTATGCATCAATTTACATCAACTACTGAGACACCTTTTATAATTTTAAATATTTATAAATATTATTATACGGGACATAGTAGTGGAGATTCTGTCAAATTTTCAAGTGTTTGTCTATAACGGTTCAAAAGATAGGGCTAGATAGGTAAAATTATATCAATTATGGCGACACCCTTTAGTTTCCAAATTTAAATTATATACTTGATGTTATAACGGACTTAGTATTACAGGTTCTTTGTAAATTTCAACCGTCTCTCTGTTACGGTTCAAAAGTTTTGCAATATACATCAAATTCCATCAACTATTGGGACACCCTTTAACTTCTAATTATAAATATTTAATTTCTGATTTTAAATATTGGATATTCTGTGTAATTTTCAAGTGATTGTCTGCAATGGTTCAAATGGTTCATATTGACGTCACATATGGGGACACCCTTTAATTTTTAAGTTAATTTTTTTATTAATTTTTGTTATTGGCAGCTATAGTGATATGCAGTTTTTTAAAATTT
The DNA here is from genome assembly GCA_949628195.1 of Phasia obesa. Taxonomy (NCBI): domain Eukaryota; kingdom Metazoa; phylum Arthropoda; class Insecta; order Diptera; family Tachinidae; genus Phasia; species Phasia obesa. Next base: position 168,060,958 of record OX451215.1, on the reverse strand, counting down.
TAAAAGGGTGCCCTTTACGGTTCATAATACACGTAAAAAACACGTATGTTGTATGGGGACACCCTTTAATTTTCAAAATTATGAATTTCTTTTAAAATGGAACCAATCTGTAAGCATTTCTAATGAAGAAAAAATTTTTAAAATCCGTTCAGAAATGACTGAGTTCTGCGGGCACAAACATACAAAAAAAAGCAACATTCAGACGAATTGAAAAAGTTTTACTTCAAAAATAAATATTGTAAAAACTTACTAGCAACTTTCTTTTAATCGCTTGAAAACTTTTATTGTTCAATCTTAGACATACTTGTAATGACTCCGAAATTACCGAATATAACCGAAAATGTTAACGTAAGTTCATGTGATGATTCGTGTGGGTGCGTGACGAAGGTCTGGCCATTCCATTATATTTATGGATAAAATGTGTTCGAAACCTTAATTTTCATTTAGTGATTTTATTTGCATTAAATATAATAAATCAGTCAAGTGCGAGTTAGTCTCAGACACGTAGGGCTCCGTACTATGTTTAGTATGACTTTAAAAATTAAAGTTGCAAATTTTTTCATATCTTATGGGGGAGCCTTTAATTTTAAAATCAAAGTTATTGCATTGCTATTGGAACACCCTTTACATTTTAGGAATTCTTGTTATAACGGCCATGGTAATACACCTTCTATGAAAATATCAGTCGCCTACCTATTGCGGTAAAAAATAAGGTAATATTCATGAAAAACATGTCACTGATGGAACACCCTTTAGTAATTAGTAATTGTTACAGCGGCCGAAGTACAACATCTACTGTAAACAATTCAAGTGTCTACCTATTACGATTAAAAAAATAAGTCACTACATGTGAAAAATATGTCATTATCGGAACACCCTTTTGGTTTTAGTAATTGTCATATCGGCCTTGGCAACACATCTTCTGTAAAAAATTTTTGGAGTCTACCTATTACGGTTCAAAAAATAAGGCGTAATACATGAGAATCACGTCACTGTCGAAACACCCTTTAATTTTTAATATTTGTTAGAGTGGCAATAGTAATAAACCTCCTGTGAAAACTTCAAGAGTCTACTTATTATCGTTCAAAGCTTAGGCCATATACACGCAAAGCACGTCACTCTCGGAACACCCTTTAATTTTGAGGTTTAATTTTATATACTTGTTAATAAAGCGAACATAGAGCTAATTACTGTCTGCAATTTTTAAGTGGTTGCCTCCTATAGCTCAAGAAATAACTCGTCACTTTCGGAATACCCTATAAGTTTTAGTATTTGTTGCTATAGTGGCCACAGTTATACACCTTCTGTGAAAATTTCAAGAGTCTACCTATTATGGTTCAAAACTTAGGCCTTACTTACTTAGGCCAAATCACAGCACTATCGGAACACCCTTTAATTTTTGGGTTTATTTTGTTAGACTTGTTTATAAAGCGAACTAAGTTTTAATTACTGCTTGTATATTTTTAGTGTATTCCTCCTATAGTTTAAAAAATAAGCAAATATTCGTGAATAACACCTCTCTATCGGAACACCCTTTAGTATTAGTTTTTGCTACGATAGCGGCTAAAGTTAAAATTTCAATAGTCTACCTATTATGGTTCAAAACTTAGGCCTTATACATGCAAATCACAGCACTATCGGAACACCTTTTAATTTTTAGGTTTATTTTTTTATACTTGTTTATATAGTGAACTAAGTTTTAATAACTGTTTGTAAATTTCAAGTGTATCCCTCCTACAGTTCAAGAAATAAACACATATTCGTGAATAACACCTCTCTACGGGAACAACCTATAAGTTTTAGTATTTGTTGCTATAGCGGCAACAGCTATACATCATCTGTGAAAATTTCAAGAGTCTACTTATTACGGTTCCAGAGATAAAAGTCGCTGACAGACGGACAGACATTGTAGCGAAAACAATAGGGTTTCGTTTTTACATTTTGGGTACTGAACCCTTGCACATAATATCAAAAATGAGGATTAATTAAAAATTTGATTTTTCAAATTGATATATTGTGTCAAATTATTATATCAGATAACACAAAACAAAATGTAAACGCAATGTTAAATTTTTTCTCTGTTTTTTTAATGTATGTATATAAAAAAAATATGTTGACACGGCTAGGGATCGAACTCGTGTCTGTACACTTCAGAAGTCAGCACTATTATTTTAGTTTTCAACCATCTAACAGTAGTGAATAAAAACAAGTCTAGCGGTAAAAATCGCGCTTTAAAACCAGTAATAATCTGTTCGGGATGAAACCACATAACCAAATTTTGATTTGAGGCAATAAATGAGTGAAGAGATAAAAGTAAACTGTGTGACACATACATACATCACCATCGTTATGTTCATAAAACATTAAGATGTAGTAACTTTTTAGAGAAAAAACTTTTTTTTGATTTCGATGTTTATTAAACCAGATGCGTTAATATTGTTTATCAACATACGTATGTACCAAACGTCCTAAATTTGAAGAATATTAATTGAGAAATCCGTCACCCAAACGCTGTTTGCCGAGCATCCAATAAACGAATCTTCAAATACTGTGCACGTCATTTGTCGACACCTTCACTAACAGCATCAATAATTTCGGTTAATATTGCATTTGGCGGACTTGCTGTCTGTACAAGATCCCTATACTATATTTGTAGTACTTAAGCATTTATCTCCTTTTTTAATAGCAGACAGTATCAATTAAAACTGTATTTGAATCAAAATTGTTCTTTGTAGTCTTCGCATTTTTAATAAAAATTTGATTAAAAACGACAAAACTGCTAAAATAGTTTAAGATTAAAATGTACACTTGTCAAATAAGTGTTGAACAATTTTTTAAAATTCATAAAAAATCTGTCCGTATGGAGCATTAACAGCTTTAGAAGGGTGAACTTTTTTGTGGGCTATGAAAAATAAGACGCACCTCCAGATCACTTTGAAGTTTGGAATATGCAGGCATTGGGACTCGAAATGTTACTAACTTTACGTTGCTGTAGCAGCGAAAATGTTCTTGATATCGCACAATTTTTTTGACAAGCGTCAGTCACTTATATTGTTTAAAAGCGAAATGGGATTTTAACGCAACAGTCTTTATGCTTGTTTGTTTCCTGCATAAACTCGCAAGTGGCCACCGAAGCCTTTCACAAAGAGTTAATGCTATGCGGAAAATACTTCGCGCTAAAAGTAGATACAGCGAAAAAGTACATAATTCCGTAAATTAAAAAAAAATCAAATGTTTTGATAGTTTATAAAGCAAAAGGGAAATATTGACAAAATTAGAGCATTTTTAATTGGTAACAATTTTACGCCCGACCTCTGTAAATTAGAAAGACGATATAACACACAACTCTTAATGCTTGATAAAGAAAAATTATATCACCAAAGCTACGAGTAGAAAGATGGGTCATAGTAATGCAAAGTACAAATCGTAGGCCTAAAATAATTTAGATTTTCAAATTTGTTTTTTAACAATTATCTGCGATTTAACCCATTCTATTAAATTAGTTGGTAATCTAGATTTATATGCGTAACATAAATTTTTTAACTTAATTCTAAAAATGTTTATATAATTATGCTGAAGCGTTTCTATACAGAAAAACAATCGTTTTTAATATTTACTTAATACCAAATACCACTACTATCATTTGTTGTGCTAAAGCGATTAATACGACAAGTGTAATAATTTCTGATCCTTAATGAAATAATTAGTCAACCAAAAAATTAATGTCGACATAGATCGCCAGAAAACATACACAAAAAGGTTCAGCAAATAAGGACAAAAGTTCAGTTAATAGATTAGCAACAACAGCAATTTAATTTACATTATTATCAATAAAATAATGTTTAAATTAAAATATTTTATAAAAATAGCAAAAACGAGACACAAATAAAAACAACACAAAGAGCACGTAAAAAAATACTACTGAACACACATCCATACACGCCACGATAACACAAACAAATAAAAATCATAAATGCGATTTAAATAAATGATTTTAAAAAAAGTGATAATAAATTAACACTAAGAATCGAGCAAATGAGACTGTACATCCCCAAAGTAAGCGTAAAAATGTAAGAAGTTTGCAAACATATATATTTTTTTTTCATATACTTAGATACATATATACTTAGATGAAACGATTTCCACATATTTAAAACATTATCTGCAATAGTATTAAGGATTTATTACAACCACTCATGTCATCTAAAAAGCAACAAACACTTTTATTTATTTGTACTTTATAAACCACTAGTGATCTCCGGTGAGATTCGCTCCCGCTCTCTTCAAACATAAAATAAACACTTCTTAAAGAAGCCTATGTTAAATTAAGAGAGTGCTACTAGTTCCAAATCTAGATATATTATAATGATACTCTAGTTTCATAGAATGTGCCCCAAACCATTAAAAACCCACTAACAAAGTTTAAAAATTATATCGAATTTTTTTTGTAAAAATTTTATCGAAAATGTTTTTTGAAAAATTTTATCCAAACATTTTTGCTAAACTTTTATCGAATATTTTTTGTAAAAATTTTAACAAAATTTTTTTATAAAATTTTATAGAAAATTTTTTCTAAAATTTTATAGAAAATTTTTTCTAAAATTTTATAGAAAATTTTTTCTAAAAATGTTACCACTATGTGTATTGTTTTCTAGCAAAGCAGAAAAACAGACAAAAATCGCCCCTCGTAGATCTGTATGCACTCCATGCGATCTACTGGTGGCGGTCTAATACATATTTATTTACCAAAAAAAAGCAAAAGAGAATCATTACAACCGAAAATAAAAATAAATCAGTGAAGTGCGAGTCAGGCTCACATACTTAAGATTTCGTACTATGCTCAATACAACTGTAAAAATACAAGTGTTATCTTTATATATATCTTTCACGACTTATGGGGAACCCTTTAATTTTTATTTATTTTTTTATGCCAGAGCATAGTACTAAATACCTGTATTTAAAAGAGAAGGTCAAATTTCTCAAATTCGCGATATCTAGGGAACTCCCTTTTATTTTAATAAAATTTATTTTCGTTTCTTGTTATAGCAGATATTGTATATAATATAATCCGTGTAAATTTTAAGTGTCAGCCTATTACTGTTCCAATATAAGGACTTTCTATATAAATATCAGGAGCCTACCTATTGCGGTTCAAAATATAAGGTATTATAATTGAAAAACATGTTATTGCCATCATCAATTATGGTTCAAAAATTAGACCACATTAATGCAAATCAAGTCAATATCGGAACTCCCTTTAATTTTTAGGTTTCATTTTGAATACTTGTTTATAAATCGATTATTGCCTCCTAAACCTCAAGAAATAAAGAAATAAACGCAAATAACACTTCGCTTTCGGAATACCCTACAAGTTTTAGTGTTTGTTTCTCTAGCGACCACGGTTATACACCTTCTAGGAAAATTTCAAGAGTCTACCTATTATGGTTCAAAACTTAAGCCATATACATGCAAATTACGTCACTATCGGAACACCCTTTAATTATTAGTGTATGCCTCTTACAGTTCAAGAAATAAACACATACATGAATAACACGTCTCTATTAGAATACCCTATAAGTTTCAGTATTTTTTGCTATAGCGACCACGGATATACACCTTCTAGGACAATTTCAAGAGTCTACCTATTACGGTTCCAGAGATAAAACGCGATGACAGACGGACGGACAGACATTGTAGCGAAAACTATAGGGTTACATTTTTAACCTTTGGGTACGGATCCCTAAAAAAGTGAAAAATATAGGAGGGCGTGGTTTTTGAATATAGCTTCAAAACGAAAGGTCTTAAATGGTGGGCTTAAATCTCCTGTATCTCTTCTGGTGCCTTGGCAAAGTTGATTTTAACCCGAACACAGATGGACGGACACTCTCCATCTGTGGTGGAGAGTATAATTACAACCATGTTTTTAAAAACAGATTTTTGCTTCTATTGAACATCTGAGAATTTTAAGTTGTAGCTGTTTATGATTTGGTAATTTTTCTTATTTTAATGCTGCGGTTATGATAATGCACCAACCAATTAATAATAAATAAATAAATTAAAATAATATTTTTAAAAGGTTTATAAAATTCAAACACGAGTAAATTAAAATCTTTTTTGACTTTGTTATTAATTTTTAACGCTCTTGTCAGATGCCATAAACAAATATTCAGTAAATTTTATGGGAATCCAGGAAATCTTTAAAAAGGGCATGTGGCTATTATATTGCACCACAGTGTACATATAAGTACATATTAAGCCACAATTAATATACATATGTACATTTGTACGTATTTTACATGCAACAATTGCTGGTGACTTAAAAATATTGTTCGCTTCAAATTTTAGTTAATAAATATTTTATGTACAAAGTATTGTAAAGTTTCTTTAGAATAATTATTAAAATAAAAACAAAATAATTGTTTACTGATACAAAAATAAATAAATTATATTATGTGTTATCAGAACTGTCTTTAAAATTCGAATACAAATATTAATATGTATGTGTAGTTTATTTTATATTTCTAGATACATCGCAGACTCTATTTCTAGATTTGAAAGAGGTCAAGTGACCTCTCAAATAAAAATTTATATTCTTATCTGTTAGTAATTTCCTAATGTGTTTTTAAATTAAAAGGTTTGATTATTTCAAACGTATTTTGCCTAACGAAAAGACTCAAAACAACATTCTAAATCCGCTAAAAATTAAACAATAAATATTTTAAAACATATTTATATATTATAAATCAATATTTATATATTTATAAATTATAAATCAATCAGTACAGTTGATTAAATATGCCAAATTTAAAAACTTATTTCCTTACATAGATTAACCTTTATATATTACGTTATTATTATATTGTATCGCGAAAAGTACTATGGGAAGTAGGGTATTTTATACAACCTTTATGATAGTAGAACGCGTCTAAGTGTCCTGCTTAATAATATTTAATTTGCATCCTCTAGAATCAAAAAAAAACCTACCGGAAATTTCATTCTACGCGATTCCAATGGAGACCACTCACATACATATTTTTTTCATTGTGTACTTCAGAAAACCAGCATTGTCTGATCACAACGTTGATTGTATCTAAGACTACAATGCCCTTGAAAGTATTATTAAATTACAGAAATAGCGTAATAAAATGGAACTCTGGTTTGAATCAGAAGCCTATTCCCTAGCTTAGGTAGGTAAAGTGCCAAGGAAATAGGCCTCACAAACACAGATTAGGATTGTCTATAGTTTATGAGTTGAATGGGCCATCAATCAATCTATACATGTAATAAAACAGTAACTCATTTCATCTCGGTCTGTCTTTTTCTTTGCGTTCACGTAAAAACTAAGGAATGAATCCTAATTCCAATATAGGATACTTTTTTCCGAAAAAATATTTTATTTCCAAGAGTATGTCGAGTAAAAGCAGTGAAAGTACGCCGAAGGTACTGCATTCATTTTATTTCTAGAAGCAATATATTTTAATCAATGTTGCCCAAGAGATGGCGCTGTGTTAAAATAACGTGTAACTTATTTCCTGTCTGTTTTTTACAAAGCTTTGCAATAATTTCTAGAATTTCTAGAATTTTATATTAATTTTAGAATTTTATCCAGGGCTGGGTACCTTTATATAAAGTAAATACGTAAACCTTCAAATTTGGTGCGGATTACTTTCAAAGCAGAATCGAACAAAATATTGTCAGGACCCACACAACATGTGTGTGTACAGCTAGTTTAAGAATAAAATAATAATTTTGAAATTTTGAAAAAACAAAAATTTTAATTATTTAAATAATGGTAATTATAGAAAAATATTAGAAACTAGCTGTGCCCGCCACGCTTCGGCATCGTGATATAATTTTTCGTTTTTGTTTTGAAAGTAGTTCTCAACAAATTTTAAGATTTTTACTTTTACAGATTATGTATTTACTTTATATAAAGGTACTCAACTCTTAATAATTGCTCAGGAAAAATTCTTTATATTCAATTTTGAAATTTATATAAAATTCTAAAATTATTGTAGAGTACTGTAAATAGGGTGAAAATCTCCCGCTTTTAAAAATAATTGGTGCTGTCAACTTTCAAGTACAATTGAAGCTGTCAAACTGCGTACTGTGACTACATTTTCTTTATTTTCTCTTGGAATTGGGATTTTTTACGGAAAAAAGTATCCTATATTTAAACCGATAGACTAAGATACTGAATTTCATCCAGTAGTGTTTATGTGATGCGAACATAGACAAAGAGACGGACAGAAAGGCAAACAAAAATTCCAAAAATGTATGTTTTGTTGTCCATATGTTTTGTAGTCATCTGCACTAGCAACCAAATTTTCAAAAAATATTTCATGTAGAGACATGGTCCTGTTACAGGTTTATTAGGTGATAAATTAGTAATTTAGTAATAAATTGCCAAATTGGCAGCTGTGATATTTTATAATAAAAAAATTAATTTTTTATTTTATAATTATTATATATTTATCTTTATAATTAAGAACTTAAGTCTAAATAATTAATTTATTAATTCAAAAATAGTTCAAATAAAATTCATATAATTTTAAATTATATTTAGAATTAAGGAGTCAATATGAAAATAAATAAAATGAAAACAATTTTATTTGGTTTATTTGACATGGAATTAGCCATATGTCTCTTTGGAATTTGTGTGGTATTATAAATAAAAATTTGCTAATATGAACAAAAATTAAATAAAATTATTAATTACTGTATTTAATTTATCTCTTTAATATAATTTAATTCAAATTATAATTTAAAGTAACAAAAAGATAATGAAATTTGAACTCAATTCAATTAAAACACTCATATTTTAAATAGGTTTTCTTCAGATGTACCTTAAAGTACAAAGGATTTTCGATTTGTAAGTATGCATGGACTTTGTAAATATTTGGGGTCACTTAATCATTGCATTGTGTAAGTTAAACGGTTTAAAGCTATAGGTCTTCATACTAAATTTATGCTTTGTGTACTAACATATCTGCATTATACGAGGCTTAATGTTTTACAAGGTTGTGACTTTTTTAAGGTTTTCGTTTTTCCGCACTAGAGATACTGCAATCCAAGATCTTTTCAAAAATCCTTCTTTATTAGCCTCTTAATAAAATGGAATGTGTCAACAGCTCAAGATCTTAACATAAAAATGTTGGTTCGTTCATAAATTCTAAATATTTTCAAAACAAAATAATAATAATATTTCATTTCAGGCTACAGGATTTTATTGTCAATAAAATTTCAATATTTTAATATTTTTTTCTAAATTTAAAAAAGTAACCCCATTGTTTCAATGACCACTTAACAAAATCTCCCACAAAAACTAAGAATTTATGCACACTCCCACTGTTTTCTAACAATAAATAGTAAGCGTTTTTATTCAGAAGCTTAAAATGCAAAATTATTCTTATACTTTGGCTTAATACGTTCAGTTGATGGGTCTCAAGTACTTAAGTGTTATCCTTTTTATGGTTACTCTGTTTCCATTCTCCACCTACTAGTCGTTAGTTAACCATTCACCAACCCATACTCTTACCTCTTGTTCAATACTGTTAACAAACTGATGCGATTTTATGCTTTTTGCACTTTGGCTACAAATATACAACAACACTTAACAACGACAATGTCGGTTCGACGACATTTGCAGGCCTTTTTTTAGCATGAATGGCAGCCGCATAAAAAGGATAACATCATTATCTATAGCTCAATGACACTTGATGTTTTTCTTGTTTTTTTTATCTGCTTTTCAAACATATTTTTTACTTTACCCATTTTAATACTCGAATATGAATATGAAACGTTTAAATGCGATTTTTTAGCCTTAAGTAGGAAATATGTATGTGTGTATGTAATAAAAAAAATACTTCTAGAGAAAAGTGCAAAGGTATGAGAATTTCAGGACAGTGGGGGTAATATACATAAATGTATGTACTCGTATATGTATTACAACTAAATGGATTTTAATAATATAAATGAATAAAAAATATTGTAGAGTGTATCTGAAATTGTAATAAGTTAAAACTTTTTTATTGTTTTGCACAAAAAAAACAAACAAAAAGCAAGTATCTGTATGAATAGAAAATATTACAATATAAAAATATTTATGACAATATGTTGAGATTTAAATGCTACTAAATGTTGTAATTACTATTAAAAAAGGACAAACATACAGTGGTTTTAGATCGCATTAAAATAGTGTATAACTTCAAATTAGAAAGAAGTATTTAATTAAAATTGCAATTAGAAAAAAAATATAAATAAACTTGAATATGCTTTTAAAAGTAAATACAATTAAACAGCGAGAACTTTGGAAGTATAAACAATCTCTAGTAATAATAGTAACTCATTTCCTGTCTGTCTGTATGTCGTTCTGTTTGTGTTCGCATAACGTAAAAACTAGTGGATGGATTTTAACAATATTTTGTGAGGAGGTACCCTAGTATCCTGATTCCATAATAGGATACTTTGTTTTTTCCAAAAAGTATTTGATTTCCAAGAGAAAGTGAAGAAAAGGTAGTGAAAGTACGCCGATTTTTTTAAACATGGTTGCGCAATAGATGGATAAACTAGTGGATAAATTTTAATAAATTTTGTAAAGAGGAACCTTAGTATAAAGGATACTTTTTTTCGCAAAAACATTTCATTTCTAAAAGAAAATAGAGGAAAAAGTAGTAAAAAAAATTTATCGCTTTAACACTTTGAGCCCCGCGTGCCCCACCGGTGGACATTTATATTTTGACGATTTGGGACAATATGACCACCCGTGGGCATTAGTGGACTTACTTTATGGGACATCGTGACCACCCGTGGTCATACGTCGTGTTTCATTTACTGACATTGTGATCACCGGTGGTAACGTTCTGCATACATCTACCATTGAAATAAAATTAGTTCGGTCTCAGGATGTAAACATTTTTGACTTGGACTTTTTAATTTGGTCTGCCAAAGCTTAAAAAAATGTGAACTAAATTTAAGCTTGTCAACTAAAGCACAACCCTTCGTCAGCACGCGGTCTACCGTTGCAGAAAAAAAATGACCACGGGTGGGCACGTGGGGCTCAAAGTGTTAAAGGTACTGCAAAATTCACAACACCTTTTATTATTGTCAGAGGGATATTTTAAACACTTTTGACAGAACTCTACAATAAGTTTAGAATTTTATAAAAATTATGGAATTGCATGCAAAGCCTTTGCTCCTGAGTAATTACCCAGGGATGGGTACCTCTATATAAAACAAAGCCTACGACGTGGCGGGCACAGCTAGTACGAATATAAAATTTAAGAAATTAAAGCGAAAGAAAAAAACTCAAAACGTTATTACTAAAATAATTGATATTGTTACATAAAATTTCTGGAAATTGTGAAATTTATCTTAATTTAATTACTATTTAGGAATTTTTCCCCTGCTCTTTGTAGAAACCACACTGTTTTCATAGCCCTGATGATGCTACTCGATGTTGTAGCGAAATATAGGCAATAAATAATTAGTTTTTACACTACAATTTGACGTCGAGCTCGAAGATTGTTTTTTTTCTCTTACTTAAAACATAAAAAGGTCGAATAAATAACTGATATATATTTCTTTTGGAAATTTTTAAAAAATTCTGGGAATTGTGGCACTTGCATTAATCAATCTTAGGCCAATAAAACTGTCAAGATTTACTTGTCCTTATATTGAATGCCTAACTAAGGATTAGAATACGCTAAAAGGTTTTGACCATAATTTTTACGGAAAGAGCATGTCTTTAGTTTGAAAGTTTTTTAAATTGTTTTTTTTTAACTTCATCAAAACTTAGTTATTTCTTCAATTAAATCACCTCCTAGATTTCAAGTATCAGAGAGGCAGTATAGCGACTTCTTCAAATGACTAGGTGGTCCCTGTTTCATAGCATCAGGCGACTACAATGCTAAATATACCTTTTGGGGATCACGATTAATAACTCCAAAAGGTCGTGTTTTGTTTGACGCAAGTTCAAAAATGTGTCTGAATATGATCTGAAGTGGCCTACTGATCGACCAAACATAAATTGGTTGAAATATAGAAAATATCCCAGTACCTGGGATCTTAAATAATAGTTATCTGTCATATATTAATAGATTTATTGACGAGCTCTTTCAGAATCTATGGTGATCTTAAAAAAAACGATCTCAACTCCATAGTTAACAGTTGTTTTTGAACGGAAAAATAAAAGTTCAAATGAGAGTTTTCTTTTTCCGTCGTAAAATAAAACTTTTTTGAGGACCCACTAAACCAAAGCTTTCGATTTTTTCTGAAGTCAGACTTGTCGTAAGGAATTCGTTAAGACATTTCGGTAGTTTGTCGGAAATAATATTTGTCGTAACGAATTCGGTAAGACATTTCGTTAGTTTGTCTGAGAAAATAACGTCATAAAAATCGTTACGATTTCGGTAATATTTCGGTTCTTTACGAAATCGGAACATTTGGTTTGGTGAGGAGTTTTATTTTTCCCGTCAGAAAATAAAACTTATTTTGTTTATTTACATATTTTTTTGTAGACAGATTTAAACGGAGGCCACTCAGTACTAATTTAAGACAATAGAATGCTTTTCCCACGCTTCCCTGGGTTAAATAAATAAACTGTTATTTTAAATAAAATAAATTTAAAATGTTTTTTTTTATTTATTTTGTAAATTTTTGTGTTCTATTATTTTTTAAAAAAGTTATGCTATTCAATACATAACTTTTTTAAATTAAATTTTATTACTTTTGGTTATTTATTTGTAAGGCCTCAAAAAACAAAAAAATAATATACCTATTCTTCTTGTTATTTTTTACCGTGTCTCAATAAAATTTTATTTATTTCATGAATTACTTAAAATAAATTAATTAAATGTATTTAAAAAATTAAAACAAAAAAGTTAGTGCTTTTTTTTTTTTTGAAAAATACGCGCTTTTTTAAATTTCAGTGCTTTTTAAAATTTAAAAGTTGACAACGCTGAATAAGAATTACTGTGTTTTTTCGCTCATAACTGGTTTTAAAAAAGTCGATACGAATATTTTTTTGGAGTTCATATTAAAACACATAACTGAGCATTAGGGCAAAAAATATTTTTTTGTAATTCTCGTTCTAATAGTGACGAAAATTTGTCTTTAAATGTGAAAAGTTATTATACAAAGTTTTATTGTGATAAAACCACATCTTGAGGTGGCTTGAACATCATTTTTTTATTAAATTTTATACTTATATTTTTTATTTTATTGATGGTTTTTTATGTTTATTGCTTTAATTATATCAAAACTACACGTAAAATAATGCAGAACACAAAAATTTGATCTCCATTGTCATTTTATAACCTATATGTGTTCATGTTTTAATACCTATTAAAAAAATACCTATTAAAAACATGAAATATTATTTTTTCTTTTTTTTCTTTGTAGCAGTAAGATTTTACAGATCTGAAATTTTTTTGATATTTGATAAATTTCAATATATTTGCTCTGCGGCATTTGGATTTTCGGCTCCTCTTACCCTACTCCAATCGTCTTCAAACTTAACAATTGACTTAACAATAGCAAATGGCAACTTTGTATTACTTTTATAAACTGAAATTTAAAAAAAATTTGTTTCGTTCCACCCTACTGTGCATTATGTAAAGTTAAAAATATTATTTATGTTGTTTATAACCACAAACAACATAGATAATATTTGATGAGAATATAATTAATACACATAATATTGTTACATAGATTAGGCATTTAAAATTCTAAACTGAAACTGTACAACAATAAAGAAAAATTACTTAGAAGAAGAATAGGATTTTATGCTAAAACGCTTAAGTAGGAAATACTTACCTACACACATGACTATTCAAGGTTTAAGGATGTATAACATTTGATAACCACTTTCATACAGTTATTTTATAAAAATAAGGCAAATCAGGCATTCATAAAACCTTCAAAGTTATTACATTTTCCTTTCACGTTTGACATTTTTAAATGTTTTCTTATGGGTTTTTTCCTCAAGCAGCTGTTATAAAGTTTCTTTTAAATATCCTTTGAGTAATTTCCTCTGTGACAAGAAATATCAAAGGGATATCGATTACCTTGATCTTTATCGCAGTCATCATCGACCACAACATATCTAAACATTAGTTTAGTCGTAGGTTTTCTATGGACAATACAATGGTAGTTATGATCATTTAAGTCAAGCTGAGAGTTTTCTTGCAACTCATTAAACGGTATTTTTATAGCCATTTACGCAATGTGTCCATAAGATACAAGTACCAAAACTACAGCAACTTAAAACAAAAGAAACAAACAAAGATTTCTTGCTGTTATCTTTCAAGTATTGTCTCCTACTCATGCTCAATCTTACAATAAATACACAACCAAGATAAGTTGTATGTAGATACGTTTTTAGCTACCACTGCTGTTAACCTATTGTTATATTGTAGCCGTAGTTGTTGTTGTCGTATCCATCATTTAAGTTTATTTTGTTCCCAATTTCTTTTGTTTTTCCTCAGTATTCTAAGCATGTTCTTTGTGGTTTTTGTTAGTACTAAATATATATTATATATATTAGTATGTAAGTTTGTTTGTATATCAACATCTATCTTTTTCTTCAACACAAAAACATCTTTTGTTGAGTCGTATGTATCTTTAATTTACATTCTCCTTTATTATATTTGTTGGCGTAATTTTTCCCATTTAGTTTTTGCGCATCTTTTGTTTTCCTTCTTGCATAACTGCGCAAAATGCATTGCCATGGAAGTTCGTTGTACGTTTGAGTGGGTTCTAATGTGTTTCTAATGATTTAGCACCACATGCTGTATGCTGATGATCTGATCATGTTGCTCTTTTCTGAGCATTATAAACAATTTTCTTTGTTCTTGAAAGTGTATGTGATTTTGGTTAAAAAATATTTTATATTTTATAACAATAATACGGATTTTATTTTTTTAATACCATCTATTTTCCGTTCATATAGGCTTTTCCAATATGATCGAGTAGATGTTATGGGTGTTCTTTGTAGTACTAACTGTGTAGCGTAAAGAGCCTTCTTGTTGAAATGTGGTATAGTTTTTATTAATATCATCCGATTGTGATGTCTGCGAAGGCCGTAAAAGAGCTTTTCTGAATCTCCTCCTGGCAGCTGCAATTTTGTAAACGTTTAATTAAAGCGTATGGTCACTTAACTTGAATTTCAAAGCATAACCTTGCAAAATAGGGGCAACGACGTCTTTGCAACAAACTTGCGTATGTGGATTATTTTCATTAGGTTTTTTCATTTTTGACCCATCTGGATTAATTACGGCGTTAAAATAAGGATTTCGACATATCATTTCTCAATTATATAAACAACTTTGTACCTATACAGATTCAAAATTTTGTAGGGGTAAGCAATTAATTAAAATGTTGCAACCAAATATTAACCTTCACGTTATAAGCATTTCACTTATATTAAATACTTGTTTCAAAAGAGTATGTTTAAGCATCCGGAGATTCACGAGTCTTGCTTATTGATTTTTTTTTCTTTTCTATATATCTTTTTACACTAGGCCCAATCCAAATCTAAATACATGGTACTATAAATAAGTTGTCAGATTTGTATGAAACTGGAAACGATTAGGCATGTAACTTCAGCACGAACTGCCATACAGATTTAATACCACGAATGTAAAAAAATCATTCTTTATAATAAAATTTCTCATATATGAACCGATTTTAAATATTTTTAATTTTTTGAATTCTTCTAATTAATCAAATCGACAACACGGTGATTTGTCTTTTTTGGAAAAAAAAAAAATAAATAAAAGATTAAACAATATAATATATATAAACTCTCCACCCGTTCTTATTGGATAATGCTTTTCCACGTCTTGATTTTATTTTGAATAAATTTCTCTTATTTTATTTAAATTAGTTTTTTTAATCAATGTAAAATTTTATATTTAGTATTATTTTAATCAGAAATATTGTTTCTTAATTTTTTTTTTAGTAAATTTTACAAAATGCATTTAAGATCCAACACAAAATATAATATAACAAGTAAGAGTGCTATATTCGGCCATGCCGAATCTTATATACCCTTCACCATAGTAATGTAAATTATTCCTTTAATCTGTTTTGTTTCCCAATTTCTCAATTTGTAATACTCGGTTTTAAGTGTTGTGATTTTCAACTTCATTATTACAAATATAATATATAGATATAGATTTTTTTTGTAAAAATTTTATCGAAAATATTTTGTAAAAATTTTATCGACAGTTTTTTTTTTGTAATTATTTTATTGAAAATTTTCAGTTAAAATTATATCAAAAATTTTTTGTAAACATTTTATCGAAAATTATTTGTAAAATTTTAAAGAAAAGTTTTTTGTAAAAATTTTATAAAAAACTGTTATTGAAAATTTTATCGAAATTTTTTTAACTAAAAATTTTATAGAAATTTTTTTCTAATAATTTTATCGAAAATTTTTTGTAAAAATTTATCGAAAGTTTTTTGTAAAAATTTATCGAAAGCTTTTTGTAAAATTTACGACCTTCTTTTTAACTATATTCTCTTAGAATGGACGGACTAAAGCACATTGGGGTCATATTAAAACTGTTATTGAAAATTTTATCGAAATTTTTTATCGAAAAATTTTATCGAAATTTTTTTCGAAAAATTTTATCGATTTATCGAAAGTTTTTTGTAAAAATTTATCGAAAGCTTTTTGTAAAATTTACGACCTTCTTGTTGACTATATTCTGTTAGAA
Organism: Phasia obesa; assembly: GCA_949628195.1. Taxonomy (NCBI): domain Eukaryota; kingdom Metazoa; phylum Arthropoda; class Insecta; order Diptera; family Tachinidae; genus Phasia; species Phasia obesa. The sequence goes on along the minus strand of OX451215.1, from coordinate 168,044,237 downwards.
TAGACAGAATAAAGCACATTGGGGTCATGTTAACGACCCAATGTCCCTATTGACTGCTCCTGGTTCCCAGTGGGTCCATCGACTACCTCTATGTGTATTACTTTCATTAAAGGCCTTTAATAAAAATAAAAAAAATAACACAATACACAAAAACCATATTAACCTGAAAACACGCAAAATTCTCTCGCAGGGGATTATTGATCCCCCAAGTGTCTAATTTCTTTTACAAAAAAGCAAAAGAAATCATTACAACTGAAAAAAATAAAAAAAACGTGAAAAAATACAGGTGGGCGTGGTTTTTTTTGCCCGCAGCCTCGAATGAAATCGTCTAATTATGCTGGATTGCATTAGCGCAATATTCGAAACTATGCCTGGCAGATTGGTGTGCTTAAATTGTCTGTACGTCTTCTGGCGCCTTAGTAAAGGCCGAACACAGACGGACAGTTGGACATCGCTGAATCAACTTCTATATGTATAAGGATCAATAATAAATATACTTTATGGGGTCGGATATGAATATTGTATAAATTACACACTGAATGACAAATATTCCCTTTCCATTGAAATTGAAAAGTTCGCAGAATTACTAAATTGATCTCGTAGGGATTCAACTTCATATTGAGTAAGAATTATTTTTCATTGTGTTTCTCCTATAATATTTTATTGTGATGCCCCGGTTGGCTATTGGGTAGTATGCTAGTCTATCAGTCTGGCGGTTGTGATTTCGATTCCCAACAAAGGCTCTGGGTGTTTCAGTACAGCGAGTGGAGATCTTTGTAACTACATTTTAAGATGAATATAATTTATAATTGTATTGTAACATTTAATAAATAAATTAATTAATTTACATAAACTTGCACCATAGATACAACTCATTTTAATCAGATGATCGGACAGAAGTCAATTTTTTATTGCGATCTTATAGCCTAATTTTTTAGTGTTAATATTTATAATTCCCAAAACTTTAAAATGAAGTAATTAACATTTACGAATTAAGAACTATGTAGATTTCAAATACTCAAATCAGTTTGAGAAACTACTTTGATATAGAATTATTAAACGAATTAAAACACTTAAGTACTTAAACATATAATCCTTTTATCTAAATGAGGGTGTAATATTTAACTGAAATGTTTTAATACAATATCATTAACAAATTTGCGCTTCAGTGCCTTCCAAATTGCACTTAACATCCACAACTTAATAGAGGTTTCAAAACGAATGAATGAATGAAACAACTTAAGCACGTTAAATGTGGGAAATTTGTCACTATAGCAATCAATGCATGTCAACACAAAAGCCACTTGTTAATCTGCCAAGTCTAAAAAAGTAAAAAAAGAGACATCACAAAAACGCCCACCCTCGGTAAAAAGAAATGTGTGTGTGAAAAGTAACACTTCAAAACTAAATACATCATTTGTTAAAATTACAACAAAAAAAAATTAGCGCAGGGAAACAAACCTCAATAACAATAGATACATTCGTAGTGCGATTTAAAAAGTTACAAAACAATATCGTTCACAATCGGATTGTAATGCTAATCACATAACATTTTTTAGCTCTTTACAAAAATACTTTACGGATGAAATATTTATCCCAAAAGCAGATAAACGACGCAAAAAAAATATACGCAAACAACATACAGATTTACGAAACACAAAGGAAAGACATGATGACAATGAATGTATTTGCGTGTAAATGCGCACACGCAGCAGGATGCCTTTTCACATTAAAGTAAATAAAAAAATAAAAAAATAAATTTGCCTTTTAAAAAACACACAAACGCTTTTATACAGCCTCTGTTTACAAAGGACATACAAGAATTCAAAAACACACACAAACGAGATAATAATCCTTTCAATATGCCACTTAAGCTGATCATGCGTAGCATAAGAGTTCATTCATACAAATAGAGGAAGAAAAACTAAAACGTGCAAGCAAAAAAGGATCATTTGTCATTATACATAGTTTATTATGAATTACCTGTTTTTGGTTTGTTTGTTCTTGTTTTCACTTTTCGGGATGTTCTCTCTCTCAGTTGCTTCGCTCTAATTTTCCTAATTTACCTGTAGGTTATACTCATTTATCCTTTCATTTCATCAAGGCATTTAACCAACTCAAGGGTTTGATCTAGTTTTGTACGTGCCCAAAACTAAATAGGACACAAACATATATTAACTGTAGTCATACACACCGTCATTATCAAGATCATTGGTTTTCTTGCAATTATTGAGGTCGTTTCATCTTTTGTTTCCTGTAGCATCCTAAGATCACAACATCGTTTGTACAGAAGCAAAAGGGTTGTGAAGTTCGTTTTTGTTCTTTGATCTGATTTTATTTATCCTTTCGTTTGTGTTGTATTTTCTACATCTAATCTTGAAATGGGATGCTGTTTATTACATTTGACTTTTGCACTTATCCAGACTTTTTTTTTATATATTTGTTTTTATTTTTTTAGGAGAAATTTATGTGTTTTTTTGAAATTTGAAGTAATTAAATGATTAGTAAAAAACACGTGCCACTTTCGTTGTATGATAAGAATGGTAAGTGTTCGAAGTTCGATTCGAAGTATTAACCTAAGGAAACCATTTTATTTCAAACCGAAATTGTTCATATTTACAAAGTTTAGAGCCCTTGTAATTTGCTCTAATTAATTAATCGGATATTTAGACTTTTGATATTGATTCAATTGATTAAACAATTTTTGTATATGTGAGCGCGCACAGAGAAAAGGACCAAATGTAGCCAAAATTGACGTTAGTACCCAGCATGATGATATTACCCGACAGTAAGAGCGTAGACTAGCGTCCTTAATCACAATAAGTAGCAACTAATAGAACATGAAAAGCCTGTTCTTACCTCTTATTTAGTGGTTTGGAAACCACCAACCTCCTGACACTCTATTGCTGCCTTCTTTTGAGAGTGCAACAGCACACTTAACAAAACTTGCTCAATACCTAGAAAAGCTTAGTCCAAACACATCCACCACGTGTACCCCAAAGGGAGTGCCTCGATAGACAGATTGTTTATCAATCTTGGGGTTTCGATTCCCGCCAAAGACTCAGGCTGTTTTCTGCAGACAAATAAAAATGCTTCGCAGATGGTGTTGTCTTAAAAAAAATGGGTTTCCGAGGTACGAGCCGTTTGGACACTGGTCGGGTCTCGAAAGGCCCATAAAAACAGGCCTGTTCTCGCATATTTAGTACCAGCAATCCCTGCGTCACCTGACCCCATACACCACAAATGCAAAAGAGACCCAAATGACTGAAATTTGTGTTTCTTTTAAAATCAGGGTACAATTTACTGGAGAATCAAATGGGATTGGTCCCTAACCCCGCCGAAGGCGAATTAGTTGCAAAAATTTTATTTTACTGCATATATGTATGTATTATAAGCAATCATCATTTTTCGATTTTGATAGTTTCAACATTTCCACAAGTCGATTACAGAAAAATTATAAAATTTTTCTAAAAAGTCTTTAGTGAATCGTTTAAAGGTTTTTAATTGGTCTAAAATTTAGTGAGAAATCTAATAGAACATTTCAAAATGTTTGCAATTATTTTAGAATATACCAAAATGATCTGGGATATTAGCGAACATTACGGATTATTCGCTATCGCAGAACATAACTCCAGGGCTCTTTTTCAAGTTTTACCGGAACCAAAATCATACATCCACTTTTAAAATTTATATTGAATTATGAAATTATCATAATGGAACTATTGGCTATTCTAAGTTACATAAATCCGCGACATCTAATTTTTTGACGATACTGGCCAATACTATATTTGAGCTTTATGTTTTGTTATGTCGCTATGAGTTAAGTTCTAGTCGCTGTGGGTTATTGCCTTAGATCTGTGACATAAAAATGCCCACAAAACAGTTATAAAGGTATAACAGGTATTACTCATGATTTATTTGTCAAGTCATCTCAGCCTTCCACCTCGTTAAAAATTTTTGTCCACAATGTTCACATATGTATGTAGCTTTTTTACTGTTAGAAATGTTATTCATACCCATATAGGCCGAAACTAATGTCAGAAGTATGAACTTATTTTGCAGAAAGTTCCCATTCAGGCTTTTTCGCACACATGTCGATACTAGTTCTAAAATCCCCCAATTTTTCTTCTGGGCGCACCCGTTCATTTGAATCTCTCCGCAGAAGGAAAAGTTGGGAACACTATTAAAATTACTATAGAACGCTGTCAATGAATCCACGTTTTTGTAATCTTTGCTTATGTTTTCGGGGTTCTTCTTCTTTTCTGCTTAATTTGAAGTGGAGGTTGCGGACGGATTTAACAAATTATAAATTTAAAATCTCCCGTGGCCTCCTGGAAGATTTTAATTCATTGCGGATGTTCTGTTCATGTTTATTTAACAAATTTGCCTGGATTTTTCCTTGCTTTCACAAACAAGAGCTTAGTGGAGTTCCACACCCCTTTCGCTTAAGCTTTCTGGAAGCTTATGGTTGCCATCGTTGACACATGACGGCTCTATTTTGCATTGTCCAGCCATAACAATCCCTAGATAACTAGGTGCTTATTTCAGGTAGATATACCCCCACCCAGTCTGCGATGTATTATTATGGATTTTTCTCTTTTTAACCGTCTGAATGTTGCTTTTTTTATGTATGTAACCGCAGAACTCAGCCATTTCTGAACCGATTTTAAAATTTTTTGCTTTATTTGAAAGGTTATGCTTTCAGGTTGGTCCCATTTTAAAAACAGTTCATTATATTAAAAATTAAAGGGTGTCCCCATACAACATACATGTTTTTTACGTGTATTAAGAACTTTAAAGGGCACCAAATTAAAATTTTAAAAAATTGCGTGTCGCTATAGCTCCCAACTGCAGAAATGAATAAAAAAATAAATTTAAAATTTAAAATTTAAAGGGTGTCCCCATAGGTGACGTAATTTGACCTTGTTGAGCCTATCTCTTGAACCGTTATAGGCAAAACCTTGAAAATTTTACAGAATGTCGATTACTATGACCGTTATAATAAAATGTATAAATATTCAAAATTTTAAAGGGTGCTCCAATAGTTCATTTAATTTGATGTATATGGCCATACTTTTGAATAGTTGTACACAGACCGCTGAATTTTACAAGAACCTGTATTGCTAAGTCCACTATAACAAAAAGTATAAAATTTGAATTTGGAAATAAAAGGGTGTCCCAATAGTTAATGTATTTCTATGTATGTGGCCAAACTTTTGAACTGTTATAGACAGACAGCTGAAATTTACAATGAACCTGTATTGCAAAGTCCACTATAGCAAGTATACAATTTGAATTTAGAAACTAAAGGGTGTCCCCATAAAATATGTAATTTGATCTATATGGCCCTATCTTTTGAACCGTTAAACACAAACACTTAAAAATTATGCAGAATTTCCACTTCTTTGTCTGGTATGATAACAAGTATAAATATTTAGAATTATAATGTAAATGGTGTCCCAATAGTTCATGTAATTTGATATATATGGTTAAACTTTTTAACCGTTATAGACAGATAGTTGAAATTTAAACAAAATCTTTGTGGCCAAGTCCTCTATAACAACAGGTCTTTAATTTAAAATTGTAAATTAAAGGGTGTCCCAATAGGTGATGTTATTTGATCTATGTGACCCTATCTTTGAAACCGTTATAGACAGAGGCGTGAATGGTGTCCCCATAAAATACGGATGCTGGTAAAAATAGCTTAACTTTTGAACATAGGGAGAGGATTGATTTCACACAGTCTTTACTTTATTCCGCTAATTTTGGCGCATTTATTATTTGGTTTAAACCTAATTCTTACAGATTACTTCTTACATTTTTAGTTTATAACTTGTGCCCTTCTATCTGTTTTGTAGTCGGTTTTTTTGGCAAAAATTATTCGTACCTACAGAGCCCACTACAAACGTTCCATAATACATCACCCGCTCCTGGCTTAGTTTAAATTATATGGATGTTTTCACAATTCCTGATGAAAGATAAAGTTTGTAAATCACTGATTTGAGAGTGTTAGCTGATTGCTCAATAAACCAGTAGTACCGAATTCGCCAAGTAAACGTTAAAAAGCCAACTGAAAAGAACAATCATAGGAAGTGCCCAATGTGTTTCCAAAATAATTAATCGCAAAGCTGAAATAAAAAATTAAACCAATACAATTCGATTTTTTCACCCGGTATTTTGTTTGATAAATACTACAGTATTTACACTTTCTAGTTAAGAAGTAAAAATGACCATCATGGCTGTCAAATGAATATTTTTATTCGTATTGGTAAGACGTAAATGGAAATATGATTCTTATTTATTAGTAAAAACTAGCTACCCGCGGTGCGCTTTGCTACCCCATCCACAAAAATAAAATGAAAGCTTTTCAATAAAGGTAAAAACCAAAAAGCACGTTTTCTCAGAGAAGTAATTGTCAAATTTTGAGAGTGTAATTATTGCAATTATCTAGATATAGGATAAATATTTTGTATGAAGGATACCCGGCCTTACCGTCTCAATTGCCAAATATTTCTTGAAAATTAACGTTATTTTTTAGAGTACAAAATTTCAACACTATCAATTATAGTTCGATAGGTTCACGAAAATTTGTTGGCTTTTCATGCAAGGTACGAAGCCCACTATTCCAACATAGCTAGTTTTTCGTTCGACGTATGTTAAACGTATATGATCTAAAACCTTATCTATTATAGTATAGAAGTTATAACATATAGACTTATAATCCAGTAGATTCTTTGAGCGACAATCCACATTAATAAGGGAGTTCTCGTACAAAATTTCAAGATTCTAGCTCTTTCAGTTCTCCAACAACACCATAATTACTTCTTTGTATGGAATTTACCACGCCCACTGTGCATCTTAATGTAAGTGTTACTATTACATAATTTTAAGATTCTACGTATTTTTATTTTGTATGTGCGCAATAATAATTGCTTATCAATTTTTGATACATATATCAAAGAAGTGGGAGTAAAATGGGCGTGGTAAATTTGTATTTCTGAAAAACTTGAATTGGATTACTGTGAATGTTAAAAGACAAATCGGTCAAGCTGTTCTTTGATTTTCGATAAAATAAAAAAGTGGGCCTTAAGGTGGGCGTGGTCATTTTTGCTTTCCGTAAAACCCTAAGTTGGGTTATGATGAAGATTTAAAAAAATAAATTAGCCAAAGCGGTGCTGCTCTAAAATGATGTGATTACCAAGGAACGACATTTGATTTTATTTTTTATATCTTTATTTATATCTTTAATTAAAAAACCAGTTCTTAAAAGATTATAAATTAATTGTGATATATATTTGATATGATTGATGTGAGTATTGTTTTGAACAGACAGTTATTGTGATATTTAAGAATATAATTAAAATTGTGCAAAACGAAAGTTTCATCAATACGATAAGATTTCAAACGTTCTTTATGAATTGCCATTTGTGTTAACCTCAAAGAAAACTTGTATTCGTGTGTTTATATACCTACTGGTTCAAAGAGCTAACATATTTCAATATATAATGCTTATTAATTATCTTTAAGATGACATATTACAAACAAAATTTCAAAGGATATGTTTTTTTTCTTCCAAAAGCAAAAAATTGTTTAAAGAAAATTAAATATTCTTTTAAAGAATTTTCAAAATATCCAACTGTGAACTTGCATATAGATTTTAATATCTTAAACCTTTGCGAAGGATAACAAGTTTCTGGTAATTTTTTTCTTGTATTTTTTATCGTATTCACTTATAAAGGATATTATTCAAAGGGATGTTTTGCATGTGGCAGGATAGTAAATGGTCAGTTTGTATAGATTGTTCAATTCTATTATAGGACTGGTCAGCATATTGGTCACTATGGCCTGTTGGATAAACAAGCTTTTTTCTTTTTTGCTTTAAGTTTTTCAAAAAAACATTGTCCTTAAAGGTTATAGGTCATTACCGTACTTTTGAACATTTCTTCTCACAGTCTTAGTTTCATATACATGAAATAGGATTTGACTACCAAAGGATACACATAAATGCTTATTTTTTAGATTTTTAACATTATTTTTTATGAATTTTAATGAATTTACAAGGTTTTACTTGTTTGATGGGTTAAAGTGTTGCTAGTTGTATTCGTACTGTATGGAGAATTAAAATTGTCCGGTTGTTGTTCTCATATAAACTACTTAGGAGGGGAGTGTCAGTTTGGTAAAAATCTTAAAAGAAAAAGAACAAGTTTTAAAAATGGCAAACATTATATAAATGTGTTGAAAAAAGCTTTGTTTCAAAGTATAGTTATGCGCAGAGGTCATTTTTAAAATTTAACCTTTACAAAAAAAAAAAAAAAAATTGAAAAGAACAGCCATTTTGGTTTTAGATCTTTTTTGGAATAAAATAATTTGATATTGCTGGTATTAGGTGTGTTGTAGTTGTATTGGTAATGCTTCATTTCTTAAAAAAACACGAAAATAAAAAAATCGTTAATATGCTTTTTCGCCTTTATCAGAGAAAAACTGTAAAATGTACAGAATTTTCGCTTTGTTGACTTTCATTTTCAACACCCTATAACTCACAACTAAATGAACCACATAAATTTGTAATAGTTTGATCGATACTTTATGCGATATCGATCACTACAGCCATCTATAGAAAAAGCGTGATTTTGAAACATACAGTCTATTCTTTATTTTTTGAAATTTATAAATTCAAATTGCTTCCTTAAAAATGTTTAGTCTATTTGATGGAGATGGAGAAAAAATTAGTTCGTCATCCAAAACATAAGAAAACATTAGTCTTAGGCCCATTATTATAACTTGCCTTTAAAGTACGTTTTAGTTAAATTTCACTTCTACTTAAGTGAGCGATAAAGTGAACAATAACTATTTTTCGTTATTACAACTTCCTTGTAAAATAAAATTAATCTTTTTGAAAATATGGCAGTACAATAATAAACACCGACTACTTTTGACAAAATAAATTGGTTCTTAAAAACGCAGTGGCAACGCCATACCTTCCATTTATTTGTTTACTTTTAACAAACCACAAATTAGTTATCAGTGCAACAAAAAACCGAAAAGATTTTATATATAACAAAGGAGAACTGTTTTCCATTTTTATTTTTCAAATGCAAAATTAAATTAAAATTAATTTATTTTTCTTCATAGATTAGAAAATACGGCAACTTTATAGATGACGAAACATGGCGACTTCAAACTCTCATATCTAATCTTAAAAGTTAAAGGCAAGATGTTCTTCCCTTTAGTTAATCAGTCACTTCTAGCTTAATGTATACTTATAATAACGAAAAACTACTTATCACCATGATAAAATCCTAACTTTAGCTAATGGCAAGTTATAATAATGGGCTAATGGCAAGTTATATAATATCTTTAGCTAAAGTTAGGATTTTGTTGGAGCTATAAGTAGTTTTTCGCTATAATAATGTGGATAATGCTAACTTTAGCTAAAGGCAATAATTGACCTTATAGTTATTTTACTTTTCAAATGCAAATTGCTGCTTAAATGTTTCTTAGGCTTAAAATTTCACTGATATTTATTGAGTGATTCCTAGTGTGATTATAAAACCAAAAACAAGTTTGATTAACAGAAAAAAATATTTTCACCAAAGGTTTGAATTGGTTTCAGATAAAAATTTAATTAAACAATTAATTGATTCAATTATATGTTTAATTAGGAAAATTTTATGTTCTGTTTTAAACAAATACATATATATTTGAATCAAAAATTAATTGAACTTTAATTTAAATCTAATTAAAACCTTTAATTGGTACAAAGAATTTTTTCAGTGAGTTTGAGACATTTTTCTTAATTTTTCAGCAAACTTTTAACGATTTATAAAAGTTGTGGTACAAAGGTCCACCCGATATATTATTTTCAAACTCATAAACACAACATTAAATTTAACAAAGTGGATTAAAATTACAAAGCAAATTATCCTACAAAATTTTAAATCAATCGTGCCATGTTTAATAGGTTTGGGGTTAAGAGCTTTTGGCTCTCAAATAAAATCTTTATATAAATAAAGTCAAAGGTCTTTCGTTGGTAGTCACATTACTTAAGAACGACTGCACCGATTTGGCTAATTTGTTTTTTAAATCTTGATCATAACCCAACTAAGTAAAATTCACCAGATATTTTTATTATTTGGTTTTAAAGTCTATTTTAATATAATTCTATGGCTAAGAACTACCTTAAATTAAAATAATCCTAAGTTATTCAATAGTACATAGAAAGTAATCGCCTATTAACTTTTCTAAAAAGACCATTCTCAATACCTTTTGCCAAAACTACGTCTGTTAATTTGAAGTTTTATTCTGGTTTGTTCTTCTCCATTGTGATTAATTACGCTTAATATCCGAACAATAAAAAACAAACATGCATACGTAAGTAGTTTTGGGTTTGTAATTCATTAATATGCATCCTGCGGCAGAAGCTGTAACAGGACAGAAGCATCCTTATAACAGAAGCTAAAAGAAAAAGAAGGGGTTCAATGGGTCACAAAGTATGTGTGTATAGGTTATTTGTAGATATGTGCGTGTGTCTAAACGTTTTAAATATTTAAGAAAACTGAGCTTACATGCAAATCATTTTACATATCTAGATATTATTTTCCATAAACATTTTACAACAATTTATGCATAAATTGACTATGTAAAGGAAACAAGTAAAAAAGGACGACAGTGATTCATTTGTGTCATCAGTCAAGTTGATGAGGTAATTATTAACACCGTGTATTTTTAAGGTTTACTCTTCTCGAATTGGTTGAATTAAAAATTTTAATGAAGTGGTTTAAAATTTCTATTACTGAATAGATTGTAAATTACATGGTGTGCTATTGAGATAATTTTCTTGCTTTGCATCTGACTATAGATGCTGAAGGGCTTTTCTTGCTGTATATTCAATTGAGTATCATGTATCTTATTAATTATAATGTCACAATATTCGTTTGGCTTTTATTTCATTGCTACGCGATTGAAAAGGTTTTGTGCCAAAAGATAATAATTTAAAATAAAACATTTTTTATTATTCTTTATAATGATTATTCAAAATAAGAAAGCTACATTTAAGAAGAAAATGTTATAAAACGAAATATCTTTGAATATTAAAATACTGCAGTTTGTCCATATTCACAATTTCATTATACTCCTAAAAACGTTCTGTATATGAAATAGATTAACCATTTACTGCCAGAATCATCTCACTTAAAAACCTAAATAAATAAATAATCACTCCTAAAATTCTTTCACATTTTTTTTTTAACATTTTTGTGTAAGAAATAACCAAAACTATCTCACGCACTTTATGCCCTTAAAGAATCCGGAAGTAACATACCTTTTTCCTACATTTAAACATGTATATTTTCTTCTCTAAACAATCAAGTTTATTCAGACACATATATTGTAAACAATACAGGTGTCGGTTAAGATAAAAAACAAATGAAAAATATTATAAGGAAACACAACCAATGAAATGAAAATGTACCACTCGTAAAAAAAAAATTCATAAAAATAGTTTAAGAAAAAAAAAAAAATTTAAAGATGTGGTAATGATAACTGAGACAACAACAGTGAATGCATAAGGTAAAGTAACTATGTAGAATGGAATTGCAGCAGGTTTTTTATGTCAAAAATGACTACTACTTGGATTTGTTAAGAGAATGGAAATGGAAGGAATGAAATCATTATCGTAACAAAACTTAAATAAATATTATTATTAAATATATGACAAATGTTTTGAAGAATGTATCAAGACAGGTTTCTTTCTACACAAAAAGAAAAAACATGGTTATGGTATGGTCACAGGAACCATATTATGTTCTTTGTAATAATGTATGGTTGCAATGAAAAAATTTTAGTTATTTATAATTTTACTTTGGTCACGATAAACAAGTTTTGGTCAAGATTTTATCATTAAGTGCCAACGATACTCAAAAAATGCAACATGGTTGGTTTGAACTATATAAATTTTTAGTCACAACCATTGTTTTATCAATATTCAAAAATAATATATTATTTTGACAAATTTTTTTTTTTTAAATATTATTAAAAATTGTATTTAAACAATTTTTGTTGCAAAATTATATACATACGGGGTCTGTTCAAAAAAAGTGAATTTTGAATTTTCGCGGTCGGTGATATTCCCTGTGTACCTTTTAAGGTTGTCATTGTTGGCTTTTTATAAGAAAAAATGGAAGGTCCAGGATCTTAAGAAGCTTTTTTTTGTTCCTTATATATGTACGAGTACGTTCCCATTTGATATTTTATAGTTTTTAATCATACTACGTTTAGTTTAACCATATTAATAAAACGTTTAATTATAATTAATATTATAATATTAATTATAATTAATAAAACGTTTAATTATAATATGGTTTAGTTACAACCATATTAATTAACCATAATATGTTGCTTTTAGATTACGGTTAAACATCAACCATGTTATTTCTTTGCGTGTATGTATGAGTTTTATTTTGATATTTTTTATTCTAAAATTCGTACTTTTCCTATTTTCTTAATGTTTTTCAGACGATATGACAAAAAGGCAATATGGCTTTGACGATGTGTGAATGACAAATCGAGTGAATCAAATGTTCTAAGCATAAGAACTCGGTCTTTTGCAGACATAAGGAGTGAATGACAAAATGGATGACATGTACCACACACCTTATGATAACTAACTATACATTCTGAGCGATCTGTAAATGCAACGGTAACTGGTCACCGTGACTCCGTTAGACTTTTGTGTGTGGAATTTAATTAAGTTGCAGTCTTTGCTAACAAGTTTCTTTTTATCAAAAATATAGACAACTAGGGATGATGTTCGAAGTTATATTTTATCTAAACAGAAAAATAAAGTCGGATGCATAGAAGAAGGGTTCTCATTGCACTTGACAAACAGTCGGTCATAAAACGCTTGAGCCAAGTGAAATTGTATTTGAAACTAGTGCTGGAAGCTTAAAAGATGTGCATCGGTAAATAAGGTCACATTGAAGTGGGTTAAAGGACACATAGGCACAGCTGTGAATAGAGTTGCAGACCAACTAGCAAAAAGGGGATCTGACGCGAATTTATCTGGACCAGAACCCACTGTGGTACTGAGAAAGGGCCTAATGCGAGCGAAAGTCCTACAATGGGTGGTACATAAAACCTGAAAAGGTGGAGGGAGGCCACTACGTGTAGCCAGTCTCGAATGGGTGCTTAAAGAGTCCATTGGCATGAAAACCAGTAAGATTTTCAAATATATTAGTTGAATAATTGCGTTAGTGATAGGTCATGGAAACTTCAAATATCATCTAGCTAAGATGAAAAGTAGAAACGATGATACTTGCAGACTGTGCATATGCCATGGGGTTCCTGAACCTTAGACAAATGCTAGCAATTTCTAGAGGCTCCGTAATAAGAAACAAGGCCGACAGTTACCAGTCGACAGTCTGCAATCACTAAAGTCAAGTTTAAGGCGGGCGGTAGCCATAAGGTTGCCATAAATTACAATTCAGTTACTTATAAGGGCGGAAGAGGGTCGAAAAGGGACCCATTAAGGAAGTGGACTACCTGGACATTAATAATAATAAGTAAAATAACAATGTATAACACTTTAATATTCTGTGGATAAACAATCAAAATAACAAGATCAGCCGAAATTGCAATAAAATAAATTGTTGAATTTCGTAAACGTTGTTTGTAATGGATCAAAGTTCCCGTAACAATGGTTTGCGAAAATGTTTTCGCCTTCCTTATATGAATAGATCAAAAGATCTATATTCAATTGGTTTTAAAGGGGCTTTACAAATATATAAGTACGGTTTTAATTTAATTTTATTTAATAATAAAATTTAATTCAACATCGTGCTATCAATAGCGAGCAAATTCTAAATCCTTTGAAATTGATTATTACGGGGAGAGCTAGTTTCAATGGTCATTTCGGTAAGAACTACTTGGATTGATTAATCCAACATTCTTTTATGACCACTTAATAGTTTAGTAGAGGCATCTTCTGGTGTATTATTTTTCCAAATCGGGCAATCAATGGGGCTTCTATTATGCAAAATAAGTATTCAAACAAAAAAATATGTTATCAAAAAAATTATCACTTAAGCCTGAAGACAACTATTAATTTAATTAAATTTAAAAAAATAACAAAACTATACATTTAAATATCTGGATTTTAACCTTAAACGCATACAAATGTTAATGGCACAGTTGTTGTAAAGTGACTGACAAGTATGGGTCAAAATCTGGTAAAACTTAAACATCTTGCATTTGTAGAGGTGAATACGTGAATAAGTATTCATAATAATATTTGCAAACAGCCCATAGTTATTTTTGTTTTAAATAAATCTTGTAGATTGTCGTTTCATGAAAGACACACATACAAAAAAACAAAAAAAAAAAAAAACTTTAATAAAATTAAAAAACAAACGTGAGAAAATTAGCAAAGCCAGACGTGTTATGATTTTAAATATTTAAAATCTCTATTTAAGAAATCTTTTCTTTCATATTTTAAAATTATTCTAAAAAATAATTCTAAGTTAAATTAACCTCAATTTAAAAATATTGGCCTTACTTTTAATGACATTAGTTTAACAACTCAGGTGGTCACCTAAACTAAATGTTTCGTAGATTCTTTTTAATTTAATTGCTGGTAAAAGAAACCAGACAAGACATTACGGAAACTCTTAGATGACATCTTAATAGAAAGACTTAAAGAGTTTAATGACATTTTGTGTTCATTTGGATTTGTAGCGCTCTTTCCTAAAAGTATTAAAGTGCATTAATGTCATAAGTTTTATGAAATTTATAATGTTAATTTGTTTTTAACTATTAACACACTTTTCGGAACCATGGTGAGGGGCAAAGTGTTAAAACTATTAAAGTCTAATTTTTTATATTCATTTCCAAGCGGATGTTGTCGTAAGAAAACTTCATTTATTAGACCTTTTTCTAGCTAAAGGTGAGCGCACGCGCTTAAATTTTAATTAAGACTGAATTAAGCTTTTATTTAATTAGTTTGCTGTTAACAGGGCTTATGTGAACAAAGTTCAATTGTATAAACGTTTTTTTTTTTTTTTAGAAAAATAAAATTTTTACAATGATGAAATATTGCATTTAAAAAAATGTTTTGACATAATTGAATCGTTATGTATATACTCGGGCTAGTCCTCGAATTAATTTTATTTATTTCAGTAAAAACTTCAGCATACGTAAACAAATTAATATTTATTAATCATCAAAATGTATTAGTCGAACTACTGATTAAGACACAAGTGAAATTGTAAAGTTCTCAAAGTATCGAGTGTTTTTTTAGCTGCATGAGATAAAATGATAATACAAATATTGTTGAAATAAATTTTTTTATTATAATCTGGTAGATAATTTTACGGAATTTATCTTTAAATATGATTTCCGACATGTGTCCGCAGGGGTTACGAGTTACATGGTCCAATCGATCAGACCAATTTTTGACTAATTTTTCTAATAAAATTAGCTTTCAATGCTCTAAGAGTTGCTAGTTTGTCGGCGTAGACTTAACATAGCCCCATAAAAAGTAATCTAGAGGCCTTAAATCGATCGAGCTAAGGGGTCAGTGAACAGGACCATTTCTGGAAATAAAGTCACCAAATTAATTTTGCAATAAATCAATTGTTAAGCGCGCTGTATCGCAAGTTGCGTCGTCTGGTTGGAACCGAATGTTGTTTTTGAAAACAACATTTTTGTCAGTGACGACGAATTGACATTACCGCAACTTCTTCCAGACTTGGGGCTACATCAGCAATATTCACGTCGGTACGCACATTTCTTTGTCTTGTTGATCATTTTCAATCGAGAAAACTAAAGTTAGTGCGAACGCGCTCAAGACGATGAAGTGCCCTATGAACTTCGCGAACGGATTTATTTATTCAAATTTCCACCATTTAGAAGCGTTGTTGTTGTCGTTAAACGATTCACGATGATTTGCCTTACTGAACAGAAATGTTAACACAGTTCGACATTTTAAGATGTCAAACCATAGTTATCGATATTGGTAATTCTCATGCAGCAAAAAAAAAACAACAACCGATAGATAGTTACAAAGAAGCTCTTGGGTAATATCCTTGTGTTGATTACAACGCTTTAAGTTTTACAAGGCCAGATAAGATCTGGCTGAGCCGGTAGGAAACTTTAATATAAAAAACAATATTTATCGGTGTTATCACTGATTAGTTAATTTTTAATATTTTTATATTTTATAGAGTCATTTTCATATTCTCCAGTTGACACATTGGCCTTCAGAACGGACAATATGGAAAAATAAAACAAAACATCATTTAAAATATATTCATGCTAGAAGATGTTGCTTAACGCTTACGTTCTGTTTAACGAAAACAAGTAATCCTGTGAAGTTACTGTTGAAAAAACAAACAAGGGCACAAGCGTTTGCTTTTGCAGGGCATATAAATAAATTTAAAAAATGTAAAAATTTAAATACGCAGCCCGACAGAAAACATATTTCTGCATCCTATAGTAATTTTTCAAGGCTTTTGCTTGAGATTTGTCTTTTTCGAACACTGCTAAAATCAGGAAAGTTAAGTGAATTGGTTACATTTTCATTGTCTTTTTACGGTTTTTAGAGGTTTGCAATATATTTTTTGTGGCCTAACGAATAAAGATTTTGTATTAAAAGGTGCTTATATTACTTTTTAGAAAAATGTAATTTTTATAATAAAAAATTTTGTGAAAAGGTTTTTGAGAGTGACTGCAATCGCGCTACTCACAGTGTTATATATCACTATAAAATTTGAGAATTTGCTTTTAGAATGCAGACAAAGTCGTTACGCGATTTTGCGATTTTTTCTAAATTTCACCTACTTTCTGTTTTTGCTCATCTTGCATAGGTATGTATATACGAGTAAGAAACCTTTTTGTTGGTCATAAAATGTTTTTTGTTTCTAAGTTGTTTGAAATAAATTGTTATTATTTTAAATAAAATTTATTGTTTATAATATAAATAAGTTATTATCTATATATTAGAGTACCGATGTGTTCACCCACTGTTCATTAATGTATGAATGTGTAGATTTTTTATTTTTTAACTGCATCATTTCATACATATGTGAGAAACTACAAAATATTTTGTGTTTTTTCATTTCTGAATGTGATGAATTATTTTTTATCCTTCTTTTCAAAAGTGAATAAATGAGAAAAAATTTTGTTGTTCACGCAAGTGTCAGTGCTGCCAGAAAATTTACCTATAAAATCTTCAAAATTGGGCTAAAAAATCTGCTAAATCTGGATAAATCGCCAAAAAATCTGAAAAAATAACAAAACACATAATATGACGTTTTTATAATTTCTTTAAGAAATCATGTAAAATGAAAAGAAACAATAAATATTCAGAATCATTTATTAAAAAATTTAAAGAATATAGTCAAGCTTGAGGCCATGTACATAAATGTATTATTTGAGACCGACACAAAAAAGAAAATCGAAGAATTCAACCGTAAATTGTTTTTAAGACAACACTACCTGATTCTTGCTTGTCTGCAGAAAACAACTAAAGTCTTTGGCAGGAATCGAACCCACAACCCTCAGACTGGTAGACTAGCATCGAGTGCTCGATTGGATACAGTCTTTACTACATAAAATTTCTGTTTAGTTTTATTAAGACTAAATTGGCTAAACACTTATTCCACATTAGAGGACGAATGTGTTAGAACAAAATTATAAAGCGAACAATTTTAGAAATAAAATCCTTGTATCAATAAATTTCTCAAATATGTTTACAAAAGCTTAGCAAGGTTCTAGTGTCATTTAAAAAAAAAAATAAGTTATTTTAGCTCTCCAAATTCGGAGTGAATTCATTGAATATTTTAATTTAAATTGTCTAAAATTATTTTAGTTGTATCTTCTATGTTTTTCACTAATGCAAAATAAATCTTTGATATTTCGTATAGATCTACTAATACTAATGCTACACCTGATGAGATTGGCAGGAATGCAATATGTTTAGATGTTTTATTGCTAATAATCTTTGAATTACATCAAATTGTCCTAGAAAAAGTTTCAACGTCTAAAGAATTTTTATTCAACGAAATGAAGTTGACAAAGATCATAAAATCTACAATGAGAGAAGAAAATCGGCAAATCTCACCTAGTCAATTTTATGATGAAAAACCAGCAAAATGCAGAGAAATCAGCAAATCTGGCAACAGTGGCAAGTGTTCATGTTTGAGTATATACACTTTTAATAGTTTTACATAAATAAAATGATCGTAGAAAAATGTGCGCTAAGCACTCGCATACACATGGACGTTCCGGGGGGTCGGAATGGAGGTATACCTCCCCCTGCCCCTAAAAATTCAAAAATGGAATTTTTATGGTATTAACGAGTATGTAATCCATTATGTATGTAGTATGTAATCTAATTACATTATTTTTCAAAAAAAAGGGGGCGGTGTCATTTTAGAAACTTGGTCCCATGTTTATGTTTTTGAACATTCGCTGATCATAAAAGTTGCATTTGCTAAACAAAAGTATTGGAAAACTTAAAAAAAATTTTTTTTAGAGGTAGGATTTGTTTTTCTAAGGGGAACTTTTTTTTCCTTGGTCCGATTTTTTTTAGTTTCTAGCTTATGACGACAGGAGATTTTTCTACTAAGTTTTATTAATCTAGGGGCAGTCAATAAATTTTCAGAGCCAATATAAGCTAAAAAAGTAATGTTCGGCTAGATTGCCAAAATACCCCTATGTGCGACGGGTTATTTTGAGAAAGTATTTTAAGTCCTTTGCTGTTGCTGGGAGAACTGCATTTTAAATAGTTGGACCATTTCAAACTTCATTGTATTTTGTATGGCTTGAATCGTAGTTATTTTCTAAATACTTACGTAAGGAGAAAGACTCATTAAGGAACTATTCTGCCTACTTTAATAATAAAAAAATAGAAGTAATTTTAAAACAATTTTGCGTTTCTTAACTGTGCAAATTTATTCAAAACCAAATCTTTTATATGACATTTTATTTCATTTCATTTGAATTGATTTTTTTTACTTGTCTTGTCTAGCATATTTTCCCATAAATTTTAAAGTACATTTATCCAACAACTATCCAACGGAAATTAAAAATTATTTTTAAATAATTGTGGTTAAAATTTAAGTAATTTTATTAGAGATTGGGAAATAGAGTCAAATTAAACAAGGAATAAAAAAAGGATTCTGTAAAAAGGAACAACAAAATAAAATTCCCATGCAAGCACAACAATTGCAGTAAAATTGCATGCACTAGTACTTACTAAAGTAAAACTAGTTATTAAAGGATACTTGACTTTACTGGCTAACGGTGGCAGGGGGTAAAAATTAATTGAGGTAAGTTAGATAAGTGTTATTGTTAAATAGTTAAAAGAAGTGGTAGCAGTGGTATGTTCAAAAACACACAATATCCTTAACAACTGCTACGAGGGTGTCTTGTTTATATTTATAAAGTTGTTTGATTGACTTCAAACATCTAACCATAAAACTTTCATGTTGTTTAGCGGAAAATAGTTGACAAGTTTTGTTTAAATAACAATCAAACTGCTTTGATGTCGCAGCAGTAAAAAAACATTAAAAAATAACTGTGAGAAAACATGACTTTGTGATTTTTTTGTTTGTGTATGCGTTTTTTATGTTAACCGGAAACTGTAGCTGTTTGTTGTTAACAAAAAAATAAATATATTTGTTTTTTCTTACATTTTACTGTCAAAGTAGGTGATTTTAGATTTTTTATGTTATTTTTCATTCAACTCTTTTACTTTGTGAGGGACATATGTCTATCATAAACAGCAGTACAGTTTCTAGTTGTTCTCTGATTCTTCTAAAAATTAAAGGACAGGTGATGCTTTTAACAAACACTAAAAAATAAATAAAATATATGTAATAGAATAGAATATGCTGTGTTGTCTTGTTTTGTCATTGCTGTCCCTTCAGTTCTATCTAAAATCATATTTTAATCCTCTTAAATTTAATAATTTTTTGACTTTAAAGAAAATGTTGTTTGAAAAGAAGAAAAATCAATAGATATTGAACATCATTTGCTATTAATTTGTTAGGAAAATTATTTTAGAGAACAAGATACAGCTTGTGCTTCTTTCCTTTGACGCGTGCTTATACCGATCTGTCATTTAACAATCGAAATGTCAAAAATTTTGACAGTTCAATTTCTTGGCGAAAAAATAACAAAAACAACTTTCAAAGAAGTAATGATTGCACTGTTAGAAGCACATGGTGATGAAATACATTACGCATTTTTTTTTACACTTTAACAATCACATATGAACGAAGCACAGTGGGATAGGTTGAAATAAATGGTAGTAAATATAAACCTTTCAGTTATTAAAATTATTTCAATTATTTATAAATTTTATGAATACGGAGAACTTTAAACTTAAAATAAAACTCAAAAAATCATTTTTAATATCCATCCTATTGGCTTTGTTAGTTAGATAATTGTAAGGCATTAGTATTTAAATACAATATCATATTTAAAATTATAATTTCCACACCCTCTTCAGACTGTATTTTAGCAATATCGTGTCAAATAGTCGCTTCGATTTGATCGTTTCTCGTTTATCTGCGTCTTGGACTTTAATAATCCCCAGAGCAAATTATTTAATTGCCGCAAATAATATGAACAAAGTTGCCACTTAATAAATATATTTCTTGAAATTATCGCCAAATGTTGCTCTCAGCGAATTAATTGTATCGCACGCTGTGTGGTATGTGACCGCATCCTGCAAAAACTACTCCAATTGTGGTACAAACAAATCAGCAACCATGACACTATATTAATCACCGTTTACTGTACCGTTCTGGTCATCGTTGGGGAAACAAACCACAGTTTCTCATATCATTCGCTCTGATAGACGATTAGGAGCCCTATAAGATAAATTTGAACAATTTGCAAACTACGCTTTGCCGATAAATTTCTAAACCAACTAACCTCAAATCAGTAGTGGTTTCTGCCTTTATGTTCATATATAAAAATATATAATCGACTACCTGCGCTATCTGGAATACAATTGGCAATTGTCCATACTTTGTATGGGAGGTACCACGTGCACTCATCCAATCTGTTTTGAGCTGGTCTATGCATATTAATATTTGGGTAACTTGTGCAAAATTTCATGACTCTTGCTATTACCGTTCCCGATGCACACGATAGTAATTGTTCAATTTGTTTGTAGGTACCATGAACACCTTTCAGCAATCCAAGTTTTTTTTTCTGCCCATTAATATAAGTTTACTTGTGCAATTTTTACCACTCTACATATTACAGTTCTATAGGTATACGATAATAATATTTTTCTTTAAGGCAGGTGCCACACTCACTGATCCGATCCACATAATTTTTCTACGATATAAATATTAATAAAAGAGCTACTTGCACAAAATTTCAAGGTTCTACATATTACAGTTCCTAAGTAATAGGATGATAAATATTTACTTTGTATGGGAAGTGACACGCCCACTTACAATATCACAAAATATATATTCTATTTCACCCATCGCATAATAAGTAAATCATACATAAAACATATAAATTTTGTGCTTTATATATGGGGAATTCCACGTCAAAACAACAAGGCACTCAAAGTTACTACTTCAGATTTTATTGAAACTTTTTTTTATATTTATACATAATTTTAAAAAAATATAGTCTTTTAGCTTTAAATTAGAAAAAATATGAATACATATATGTATCCATAGAATTTTTATGAAAAATGTATTCTAAAGTAAGTTTCAATCAAGATTTGAAAAGGTTTTTAAAAATTATTTTTTATATACAATATCTTTTCAAGCCCACTGTTGAAATCCATCACAAATATGTATGCAAACACATGAAATGTCAGACAAGCATCAGTTTTAACCATTATAAAGGATGTTATTGCAAAACAAGAAAAAATATAAAATTAAAATAAAATAAAATCTGAGCAACAAAAGATTGAAAAGTAAATCACCTAAAGTAACACAGTACACAAACATTATATAAAAGAAAATTATAATGAAATTTCATTTTAAAGTCACGAAAGAAAATGAAATGAAATACGTTTGAATTGTATCTACACAAAGACAAAAAAAAAAAAATGAAAAAAAGAAAGAAATAATCAGTTAAAGCAACCTGGACTGATGTTCACTTTTACATTTGTGTATAAGTATGTGTGCGTAAATGTCATACACTCAGGCACTCAGCTACTCATATTTTGCCACATTTCATATTTTATTTTGTCAACGTTAACATCCTCTTTGAAATGATTTTTTTAATACACATACAATACGTAACATGAAAGTATTTTCAATTTTTGCAACTTTTTATTTTGCCATGACACCCGCGCATAAAAGCAACCATCCGTTTCCGCTTACTGCGTTTTTTTGCAAAATTTTTAAGGGACTCATTTATACTAGTTTTTGTAATGAGGTAAGATTGTAAGAGATACACTTGAAATTGTTAATAAAATATGTTTTTTATGTGTAGGGAGAGTTACAGACAAAAAACCAAATATAATCATGAAACGAAATTCAATTTTTTTTCATTTTAACAACTACATGTTGAGATAAATTTGTGATTTTTTGTAATATCTCAATGTTTAGCACCAATGTATTATTTATAATCGATTAATCTTTAATCAACTCGTATTTTAGTTTATTTATTTTATTATGCAGTTTTCAAAAAAAAAAAAAAAAAATCACAAGACTTAGTATCTCGGTTCAAATATTGGATACTCTTTCTCGCAAAAAATATATAATTTCCGAAAGAGAATAGTAGTGAAAGTAGACAATTTTACCGATTAACACGTACTGCAAACTTTACCGATCTCACCTTTTATTTTTGAAAAAGGGATATCTTAAAACCTACTTACAGAACTCTACAATAATTTTATTTAAAGCCTTTGTTCCTGAGTAATTTCCCACGGATGGATACCTCTATATAAAGTAAATACATAAAACCATAACTGAAGAACTATAAAAGTACTTGGTGTGGATTACTTTCAAAGCAAAATCGAGCAAAATATTGGGAGGAAGCCTACGATAGCTAGTCTTGAAAAAGCATTAACAGGATTTTTAGGGTTCCGTACACAAAGTGTAAAAACGTAACCCTATTGTTTTCGCTACAATGTCTGTCCGTCTGTCAGCGCCTTTTATCTCTGGAACCGTAATAGGTAGATTCTTGAAATTTTCACAGATGATGTATAGCTGTTGCCGCTGTAGCAACAAATACTAAAACTTATAGGGTGTTCCGATAGAGAGGTGTTATTCACGAATATGTGCCTATTTCGTGAACCGTAGGAGGCATAGACTCAAGATTTAAAAACAGTAATTAAGACTTAGTTCGCTATATAAACAAGTATGAAAAAATAAACCTAAAACTTAAAGGGTGTTCCGATAGTAGTGTGATTTGCATGTTTAAGGCCTAAGTTTTGAACCATAATAGGTAGACGGTTAAATTTTTACAGAAGGTGTATAACTGTGGCCACTATAGCAATAAATACTAAAACTTATCGGGTGTCCCGAAAGTGAGGTGTTATTTACCGTTATGTCTTTATTTCTTGAGCTATAGGAGGCAACCACTTAAAATTTGCAGACAGTAATTAACTCTATGTTCGCTTTCTATTAAAGTAAACCTTAAAATTTAAGGGTGTTCCGAGAGTGATGTGCTTTGCGTGTATATGGCCTAAGTTTTGAACGATAATAAGTAGACTCTTGAAGTTTTTACAAGAGGTTTATTGCTATGGAAACTATAACAAATAATAAAAAATTAAAGGGTGTTCCGACAGAGACATGATTTTCACTTAAACAGCCTTATTTGTTGAACCGTAATAGGTAGACTCTTGAATTACTTACAGTAGATGTTGTACTTCGGACACTGTAACAATTACTAATTACTAAAGGGTGATCCATCAGTGACATGTTTTTCACGTATTTTACCTTATTTTTTGAACCGCAATAGGTAGGCCTGATATTTTTGTGTAATACCATGGCCGTTATAACAACAATTCCTAAAATTTAAAGGGTGTTCCAATAGCGATGCAATTTTCGAGAATATGACTTTGATTTTAAAAAGAAAAGGGTGCCCCATAAGACATGAAAAATAAACAACTTGAGTTTTTAAAGGCGTACTAAACATAGTACGCAACCCTACGTGTGTGAGACTAACTCGCACTTGACTGATTTATTTTATTTTATCATTGTTCAAGACGGAGAAGAAGTTAATTAACAACATTGATTTGATCAACCATGGCACAAATTCATGTGCGAACATTAAAACCTCTCGTGATCGCCATCGTCGATGTTATGTTTTTGTTCAATCAGTATTGTTAGAACCTTTGTTCGCGCAACGAGGTTTGCTATCTATCTTTGATTTCAGTATGAAAATTTGATTTCTAAACAGTGCCATACTTGGCTTGCTTATAGCAAGCATTCAAACAACATTCATAATAAAGAGAAAGTTGTTTAGATGGAACATGGACATCGATCACAGAAGAAAATAAAATCATTTTTGTTCCCTATTCTGCCGACACACAGCGGTTTGAAAACGATTTATTTTTGACATAATTCGGTATCTCATAAACCACTAAATACCTTAAAAATATCTATAAAAAATGTGATTATATGTGTAGGTTATCTCTTTTAGTTTGGGAGAAAATTGGATTACAATTTTTTTTTTAAATTTTGGTCGGCCCTAACTTAGTATTTTTGGCGTGGTGTACTTATTAATGATCAGATTATTATTATTTTTTTTTTTATAATTTATTTATTGTATCTTCAATATTTTTGAACTAACCATAATTACTCGTATCTTAAGTCTAAAATAAAATATTCTTTTTAAGTCCAGCCAGTGCTAGACAAAAATAATGTTTGTTTCACGGATTTCGAAATCATTTGCGGGTCATCCCTCTAATGTACGGCCAAGAAAAGCAGTATCTCTTCTTTTTAGTCGAATGTAACCAGGTTCATTCAGCATGTTACGCGCCAAAGGGTTTGGATGAGATTCAAGCCTCTTTAGATATGTGACTGCATGTTTCGCTATTTCTGCTTTAACTGATGGCATGTTTAGGTCTTTGTGGATGTTCGAATTTTTTATATACCAGGGAGCAGATGTAATTATACGTAAAATCTTATTTTGGCGCCTTTGAATTTTTTCTACATTGCTAGCTGAGGCAGTACCCCATAACTGAATTCCATAACACCAAATTGGTTTGAGGACCGACTTGTACAGTAGAAGTTTACAATCTAAGCTCAGGGTGGAGTTTCTGCCAATAAGACAATTTAGTTGTACTGCTTTTAGTTTCATTTGTGTTAACTTGGAGTCAATGTGGCTTTTCCAAGTAAGGCGACGGTCAAGATGTATACACAGGTATTTAACGTCTGAAGGCTGTGGTATCATTTGGTTATTTATGCGAATAGGAGGGCATGAGTCCCTGCGCAGTGTGAAAGTTATGTGAGTGCATTTTTGTTCATTCACTTTTATTCTCCATTTTTCTAGCCATTTTTCCAAATTGAATATGTGGTCTTGTAAAAGTTGTGATGCTTCTTGGGCACTTTCATGAATACTTAAAAAAGCTGTGTCATCTGCAAAAGTTGATGTGTGGACTAGGGTGCTAATTGGCATATCCGATGTGTACAGTAAATATAAAATTGGTCCCAAAATACTACCTTGGGGAACTCCGGCTTCAATGAGCTGTGGCGAGCTTAAAAAGTCACCTTCTTTTAATAAAAACTTGCGATTCGTTAAATAATCTTTTAAGAGCTTATACATTCCGAACCATCAATTCGGCTTCAGAAAACAACATAGTACGAGCCAACAAACACACAGATTAGTAAATGTAATTAAAACGACCTTTGAAGAAAAAAATACTGTTCTGCGCTATTTATCGACGTTTCTCAAGCATTCGATAAGGTTTGGCACGAAGGCCTAATATTTAAGCTAAAGCTGAACTTGCCAGATTATTATTTAAAATTTAGAATAAATTAGTTTCAAGTTTTTTTCTGATAGAGCTTTTCGTTAAAAAGTTACTTTGAAAAGACTTTGAATTGGTAAAAACTTAAAAATACTGTTTTTTCAGGATTTTTCCCAAAAACGTGGTATTCTCTTTTTGCTTATGTAATTTAAACTTACTTCAGTACTAGTAATTTTTTAAACCATTTATAGCGAATGCGAATAAAAGAAAAATTGGGTCAAAAATTATCTAAACAGCCAATTTTGAAACAAAATTTTTAAATTATCGTTAAATTTTGTCGGAGTGCAAAGTACAGATTAAGAAACGTAAAGTGATTTTAAAGCCTAAATTGTTGGCTATTTACTCCCAAAAGGATTTGAAGGCCCCGTTATTAATAAAGGCTGGGTAGCCACTTTTGCAAAACACACAAAAAATATAAACTACCACTTTTCAGTTTGGCACAAAATGTGTTTAAACATTTTTCATTTGTACATATAAAATGAGAAAAAACCATGAGGAGGCGAGTTTTAGGAAGCTCTTGTAGCTTAAATATATGCTCGATATACATGTAGTATTACCAGAGGAAAGCTCTTGACTTTTAGATTGAAAGTCTTATAATGATTTTTTTCGCGCTCCATTTTTTAAATGATATTTACCCCCAAAAACTGAAAAAACACGTTAAGGTGATTTTTTAAGAAATAAAATAACCAAAATAAATCATTTTCAAACCACTGTGCGACACTATGTACATGTGTAAGTTAAATAATGGCTCGTCAAGGCTGTGTGTAATTTGAAGAGATCGGTAAATACACTTCTGGTTGGAGAAAATACATTTAACCACTGCCCTTATACGAGGGTCCTGGCGAAAAAAACCGCTGAAGATGGCGAATAACCAATTGTTGAGAGTTAGCAACATTAACAACGGAAATGCAGAGTAGCTAACAAATATCGCAGAGAACTAGGTGGATAAACAGGAATGGTTGGTGAGTAGTTTCTACTGAATTACGAGTAGTTAGGACGGTACCACCTGGCAGTGAGATGGTGATACATTTGGTCTGGGCTATAAAAATGATGTCAGTTCAAACAAAGAAGTTGAGAAGCGATAGACCAATTTTATTTTTTAAATAAACTTAACCAATGTGATGAAAATATATTTAAAAAATAAAGCATTTTATTTTAATATACTAAACAAAATTCAGCTCGAAGTTTTTTTTAATGTTCCTTTACTTCATTTTTCACCAAACCTAAGGTATGTACGAGTATACACATTTTATAATTCTCAAATAGGAATCGTTATTCTTGCATAATTCTCAAAATTCTGTTACACTTTTTTTGCAATAATTATTATTCATACAACCCAACAATAACAACAAACAATTAAATCTAATGCAAATGAAAAAAAATGTAACACATTTTCACTTAAAAATTTATAACGGCTGCCGTAAAGAAACATAAATTTTAATTTTCCATTATATTCACAAGATAAATTTATTTATTCTTTAGATTGGATACGCAAATAAACTTTTTTCTTATTTCTATTTTCTTTCACACAAATCGAACAAAAGAATTTTGCATAACAATTTTAAATATTGAGATTTTCTTTTGTTTTTCTTTCCATCAACTTAAAATCAAAAATATCAAGCCTAATCCAGCTAAATTTCATTAAAGATTAGTTATTTTATTTTGGGGTAGATTTTCTCACATTATTATCAGTTTTACCCCTAAGTGTAAAGGACAAAGGAGAGGAAAACTAATTTTAAATGAAATTTGCTCTAGATGTAGAGCAAATTAAAAAAGGGAGAAAAATTGAACAAAAAATATTGCTACAAAATAAACATTCCTTTATGGTTCAGGTAAGAACTTTTGAACAAAGACCCACGCACAGCTGGACATATGAAGAACTTTTAAGGCATAAAGAGGGGTTGTTTTTGAGGTTCTTTTTGAAATAGGTTTTTTTAATTTACATTAATTCCATCTGATTTACAAATTTTTGCATATTTGTTGCTTATTTTTTATTATTATTTTTTAAGAATATGTTTTTTATTCTGTGTGTTAATTTTCTTATGTTTATTGACAGGCTTTCGGAAGTGTCATAATAACACGAAACGTGTGGCAAATATTGTTGTTGGTTTAGGTTAAAAAAAAATTTGAAATGTTTATTTTTCTAACGAAGATAGGTATTGATTTTTTAGAAACACCTCTAAATTGGGTGGTCTGTTTTAGAAACTTATTTTTTATTATCAAATATAAGACAAAATAAGAGGAAAGTTAATGTATCTTAAAAAGTAAGAATAATATGAACTGTTGAATGTACGAAAATTTACATAAAAAATGTCCAAGTAGTTTTCCAAGCTTTTTAAAGATATTTATAGGAATTCATTACAATTAAGAGTTTCTGCTAAATAAAGGGTGATTAAATTTTAAGATCTGATATTGATTTTGAATAAAACGCAAATTATTTAGGAAATTATTGTCATTTCTTTTTATTTTGATAATATTGGTATGGTTCCATTATGTATGGAACAAAATATTGACCAAATGGCCGCCGCAACCTCGGCGGCACACCTCCATCCGATGCTCCAAATTTTTGATGACTCTGAGGCATAATTGAGGTTCTAAGCCGTTGATGTGACGAATTATCTCATCCTTTAGCTCCCCCCCGGGGGTTCCAATTGTCACTGCAGGAATGGCAAATGCTTTGACGCGGTTCACTCGGGGAAAATAGGGGCACCAGACGCTAGGGTTCCTAGAGCCTAAATCTGGAAGAAAAGGTCTGTTGTTTTATTACACGGGTCCTCTTCGAGGCCCGACCAGTGCCGAAAGGACTGGTACTACGGGAATCGGTGGCCCCACTGAGAGCCTATCCTCTCTGTGACCGGTTATTGGTGAGGTCCCCTTCGGGGGTACACGTGGTGGTTGTGGTTTAAGATCGATTTATGTAGGTATGGTGCACGGTCGATCAAGTGTGCTGTTGCACTCTCAACAGACGGAGTTTGGATAGTCTCCAAATCCCTAAGCAAGAGGTTATAATGTGGATCTAGGCTTGCCTTGGAAAGGTTTGCCATATTATATAAATTGCTACTCGTTGTGACTGTATCACACACAAAAAGCGATTGGTGGCAATCGTAAAGGGTTGTTATACTACACAATGGGGGCGCTAGTCTACGCCTAAGTTTCACTCGGTGGTAAGAGCACCGTGAGGTTAGGCCGACTAGGCAGGTACTCACGTTAATCTTGTTCCACAAATCCTTTAGCTCTCAAATATCGTCCACATCAATATCTTCCAATTCGGCCCATAAAAAGTTCGTTATCATCTCACGATAGCGAACACCACGCACAGTAACTGCCTGACCGGCCTCATTTTGAAAAAAATGCCCATAAACCGCACCAAACAGTCACTCTTTGTGGGTGCATTGGTTTTCGACAATAATTCTTGGATTATCATTCGCCCAAATGCGGAAATTCTGCTTATTAACGAATCCACTAAGGTAAAAAAAGTGACTCAACACTAAAGATGATTTTCTTCGAAAATTAATCATCCACTGCTGCCATTTCTTGCCACCATTCTGACCATTGACAACATTTTGAATGAGCAAGAGGTTTTAGTTCTTGAGGTTATTGCACGTTATAAGCCTGTAAATGCAAGTCTTTATGCATAATGTTCATAAACGAGAAGCGTTTGAGGTTCAATTTTTGAGCACGGCGACGAGTTGAGGTGGACGGCTCTTCAGCCGCACTATCGTGAAAAGCAGCAATATTTTCTGCAGTACGAGCTGTACGATCATGCTCTGGTGTTTTCACATCTCCTACAGATCCAGCTTGCTCATATTTTTGCACTATTTTTCCGATTGCACGCACATTTGGACGATTAAATGATTCGAAAAAATCACGAAGTACACGATATACATTTTGATTTGAACGCTGATTTTCATAATAAGCCTGAATAACTTTAACTCGTTGCTCGATTGTGTATCTTTTCATGGTTCAAATTGAGTTTATCTGAAATTGTGAAATGTCAAATTAAATGCAGAAAAAAACTTGACGTTTAGGTGTGGTTCACATAGAACTTCTTTTTATTCTCAATGTTATTCTACTCCTTGAGTACTTTCCCCTTGAAATCAAGATTTCTCTAATTAAAATGATTCCTAAGCCCGCAAAAGATGACACAAAGATAGAATCATATAAACCTGTAGTCGGCAAACTTTTAGGTTGTAAGATCATCTCTGATGAAATTTGTAGTCTAAAGATCGACCATCTTTTTAAAATCGTAAATCGATTTATTATATAAAAATTCAAATATTCATATGTGTAAAAGTAACTCATTTCTTGTCTGTCTGTCCTTTTTTTTTGTGTTCGCATCACGTAAAAACTACTTGATGGATCTTACCAAAATTTTGTGAGGAGGTATCTTATCACCCTGATTCCAATATAGGATACTTTTTTTCGCAAAAATATCTTATTATTTTTAAGAGTAGTTATACTACTCTTGTTGCTTATGCAACAGATGGCGCTGTTTTAAAATAATGAGTTACTGATTTTCTGTCTGTCTTTTACAGAGAGAGAAGCGCATTCACAAACTGTTTCATTATGCTGAGTTTAATATGAAGTGGTGGAAGGATGATGCGATCTTGGCTAACTAAAGGCAACGTGCCTTTACCAACTTTGTTTTAACCAACTCTGAGCGTTTTCCTTCGATTACCAGGGTTAATTCAGTTTAACTTCCAATGCAAAAGTAGCAGTAGTCATGACGGTTTCGAGGTTTTCGACAAATAATGGTTGTGAAGAATTTTATTGCATCTCTTTTTCCACTGGACCACAAGCGAAAAAATACTACACATTTCTGGAATACAGTATGAAGAACTCATGGCTTGATTATATAATTTAATTTTAAAGTATTGATAATACGCAATTACAGCCAAAACAATAACGCAAAATTGTCGAAATTAATGGTAGCTTGTAACTTCTATTCTGCTAGTTAGAAATATTAAAATAGGTTTTGATATAAAAACAGTGAATTGTGAAAAACTGTTAAAACGGACAAATTTATAAAATAAAATTACTTTTTTAACAAAAAAACTGAAAACTGAGTAATGCTTTAAAAAAATTTTAAAAATCAGATAAATCTGAACATTTGGCAACGCTGATCACAAGTAACTTTATTTTGAGAACTAGCAGTGTCCACCGCATCGTAAGCGCCCTACTACATCTAATCTACACAAAATTTTACGACTCTTAGGCCCATTATTATAACTTGCCTTTAGCTAAAGTTAGGATTTTGTTGGAGCGATAAATAGTTGTTCCTTATTAACAGTAAGCTAAAAACTACTTTTAACTATCATGTACTTGTATAAGGACAAGTATAAGGACAAGTTATAGAATGAGCATTATCCCCATTATTATAATGAAAAACTACTTATCGCTCCAACAAAATCTTAACTTTAGATAAAGGCAAGTTATAATAATGGGCCTTACTTTTATAGTGCGGCAGATATGTTTTATGTATTTGCATTATACAGAGTTACCCATCTTTGGGTACTCAGAATGTTTCAGCATAGACTTCATTATAATTGTAAATTTTATATAAAATTCTTAAGGTATTATAGATCTTGCAAAAATAAAAAGGTGCCACCAAGTTTTCAGTACTTAAATGCCACTATTTTTTTCTATATTTTCTCTTCAAAATGAGATGTATCCTATATCTGAAACGGTACCTTTTTACTAAATTTTATTAAAATGCATCTAGTATTTTTTACCTGACACGAACACAGACAGATAGATTGATAGACAGTTAAAATTCATAAAAGTGATGGTATTTCATATGGAATATTTTTTACACAAGCAGCAAAATTTTTAAAGAAAATTTAAAATACAGAATAGTTTCTATTACAGTTTTATTATATCAATTTATAGATTATATATAGATTTTAAACTTGAATAATAATATTCAACGCCCTTCAACTTTCATTCTATGGTGTTGTACACAACATAATAAACATACAAATTCGCCTTTTTGATCGATAAAATTTATTTCTTCTCTTCTCTGTAACATTTTTCTTTGATCTTACAATAAATTGAGACAGAAAAACGTGCTGATGACATTCTTAATGATCACACAAAAATTAAAGTGATTTTATTGAAAATGTATCTTATGCGTGGGCGTGTGAATGGGCTTCACTATTAAAGTATTTATCTAAATATAAATATTTAAATGACATTTTCAACAGCAGAGTATTTAGTAAATTCAGCCATAAATTGAAAGCGAAAATAAATTTATAATGTTTCTTAAACGGCAATAAATATCAGCAAAGTAGTAGCGGTATTTAATAAAATAATTTATGAAGTAAGGAACGAATTGAATTTTCTTTTCTACTATTGCACTGTGAACGTTTAATTCAAGTTACGGAAAATCTTGATATAATAATTTTACCCTTGTCTCTAACAATTTCTTGTGTTTGTGGTGCTCACAATGTAATAAAATTCTTTTGCTTTCAAATTAACATTCCGAAAATTCCTAGTTTGTTATTTTTTAGCGGCTTTTCAAAATATTTTTGAGTATTTTTCTCGTACGTCTCAAATAGAGTTTGGAAATCCGAATAAATAAAGTACCTTACTTACAAGTTGCAACTTATAAAAGAGTTGCTTTGAATTACACTGCTAAATATTACATTATTATTATAAATGCACTTTAGGTTTGAATTGGAGGTATGGATATAGAGAAGCCAAAAAAAAATTAAATTAAAATATATTTAATATAAATTTTTTTGGGCGTTGTTAGGTGGAAGAGACTATATGTTTCAAAATATTTGTCATTTCTTCAAAAATAATTAAATTAAGTGTTCACATCTAAAATCATACAAAATTATAATTAATTAAGGTTATTCAGGATAACATTGGACTCATGATATTCTCTAGCCAAGGTAATATCCCACCATTAAGTGGAATGTAACCACATATGTTTAGTCTGTTACGGGTTTGGATACGTTTCAAGCTCCTGTAAAAACATTGACGCATTTCTTACGATTTACGATTCAACCAACGGCTTGTTAAGGGGGCAATCAGCTATGGGTAGAATATTTTTATAGTTCAATTATATTTGAACACAGACAAAATTATTTTCACGAATTAAAGGTTTTAATTGGTTTCAAATTAAAATTTAATTATATAATTAATTGATTAGATTAATTGTTTAATTAGGAATTTTTTTGGTATGTTCAAAACAAATTTATATTTGAATCAATTAAAAAACTAATTTAAAACCCTTAAATGGTAAAAAAAAATTTTCTGTGAAGACCCCATAAATAAAAAAGCAAAAAGACACAGTCAAAACTACCAGGTTATCGAATCTACCTACCATTTTTCGCCTTCTGATCTAACAAGTTCTTGATTACAATTACAACTGCAAACCTGAAAAGCTTTGCAGAGTTCATCTGCTTGCATGTTTGTATAACTTCGACGGATCTCTCAGCCCCACAAATATTGAAAAGGTTAGTCTCTGATGTGATGCCCAGTGAAATAATTAGGGCAATCATAAATGGGAGGATTTGCAAAAACTCAGTGAAAGTTTAGATCCAGTCAAACCACGGAGAAAAAAATTTCTCGTGAAAGCATTCCTGCAGAATCGTAGCCTGTTCTAATTCTGAACCCACAGGCTTGTTAGGTAAAAGTTCAGTGGAAGAGAAAGAATAATTTGGTTTTAAATTTTGGTAGATTAGTAGTTAGCTGGGGATGTGTAAATTCCCAGATCTATGCCGATAAACCATAAACGATCGATGATTTTTTAGAAATATAGCCTGATTTACTGTGAAGGGTGTTTGGACCTCCAGGATATAAGCGCTAGCCCTACGTGCCCGAAATCATCTATAAATATAATAAAACAGTAACTTTTTTCCTATCTTTCTGTCTGTCTGTGTACGCATCACGTAAAAACCACTAAATTGATTTCAACAAAATATTGTGAGGAGGTACTTAAGTAACCTGATTTAAATATAGGATACTTTCTTTCTGCAAAAATATCTTATTTCCAAGAGAAAGTGGAGAAAAAGCAGTGATATGCATACTTTAAGACAGAGCTTTACAATCATTTTTAGATTTTTAGATTCTTATATATAAATTTTAGAATTGTATCCATGGATACCTTTATATAAAGAAATAACGTGTACGTGAAGCACTATAAAAGTTAGAGTCTTAAAAGCAAAATCGAAAAAAATATTGTCAGGACGCACACAAAGTGTGTGGGCACAGCTATTATTTAAATATTATTGTTGTAAAATTACCTAAATAATACAGCCAATTGGATGGATATTAAAATATTTTATCTCTGTTTTATTTCAGTTTATAGTTCTCCGCCACAGTGTTAAATTTCTGTACTACCTAGGATTTGCGATTTCCCGGACTTTTTCAGTTCCCGGAAAACGGGGAAAACAAATATTCGCATTCCAGGGAATTCTCGGGAAAAACAGCTCTTAAAGAAAATAACATTATTTACCGAAACAGTATTCAAAAATTCATAGTTTTATTAGTATTAATAGTTTATAAAACTTAAAAACCATTCAGGTGACAAAAATAACAAGATATAGCGAATAGTTATAAATACTGAAAAAGTATTTCAATAACTATTTTGTTACAAAATATGATTTTAGTACTGTTGCTGCGGTTAACAAATCACTGGACATTATTTTTCTTGGTTCCATTTCCTTAACAACACAACTGTTGTTGATGGTTCTACAGATTCGAGTGGCTTGCTTGAATAATCTGTTGAACAATTGTGCTGAATAAAGTTTTATGACATTTTTGGGCACATTAGCTAATTCACCACTTTCTAAATACTTAAGTATCGCAAACGTTTTCTCATCCCTTCGTTCATTTATTTTTCTTTTCAATCATCGCTTTTGAAAGAGTCGAATTAATAGCCAAAATTTGCTTGTAGAGGGGGTCTGAATAATAACATAATAACAAATTTGTGCCCCCTGCAACTTTAATAGGATTTAAAACGGCCACTAAATTTTCTAAAATCTGAACATATTCTTGAACCCACAACTGTGCGCAATTGAAATCTATCAGACTTTTTTTGATTGCGTTCATCGATTTAAAAAACGATTGAATCAGTTCAACCATATTTATCTTGTTTTTACATCATGAATTAAACGCGATCATATTATTTTTTCTTATATTTTTTGAGACAGGCTGTTTTTAGAGGACTTTTTCAAATAGTTTTAAAATTTGTGTTGCACGAAATATTTGTGTGATACCAAAAGAAATGCTTTTTTAAAATTAAGAACCACTGAATTTTCTTTAAAGTACTCCTCATTTTAAATTTCCCGTTTCCCGACAAAATTTTTCCCGGGAAATTGTTTATAGCATTTCCGGGAATTCCCGTTTCCCAAACCCTATTACTATCAATTGATTTGGCAATATGATGTTAAGATGAATGTAAACTGTACTTCCTTTATTTATATCTGATGGGAATCGAATCCGCAATCTCTAGACTTAAAGACTAGCGCACCATCAATAAGATACTGTTGTTAGTCTATTTTTTATTTTGAGATTATTTTATAGAATAATCAAACACATCTGGCTTTAAATTATTGAAAATTTTTATTAATACTAGTTGGCAGCAGGGTTGTCAGATATGGCGATTTCTCGCCAAACGCGCCAATTTCCAAACTTATTTTTTGATGTGGCGACGATTTTCCATTGAGTTTTGGTCAACTTTTATCACTAAATTAAAGAATGTCAAAACTATAAGAGTGAATTAAACTATAAGAGTAAATTATTTTTCATATTTAAAGATGATTTTAACAGAATTAAGAAATAGACTTCCTAAAAAGATAAGTTTATTTAAAGTTTAGGAACATTTTCTATTTAAAAAACGTTTCATAAACTAAATTCTTCGTTTCAAAGTTTTTTTTTATCTTTATGATTCACTATTGACAATATTACCTCATGTTAATTTGAAAGATTATTTTAACGATGATATTCCGACTAATTTATATCAGTTTTGTACTTGATGTGCTAATAATTTCAATGATTTTTTTACGTTAAATGCTGGTAATTCCTCTATAGAAAGCGAGCTTTCAATAATGAATTCTACAAAAAATCCAATGCAAAAATATTTTCTTGACGATGTAAATTATATGAATTCAAGCAGTTGAAAATAAAATACCTTTTATTTAATTTTTAATTGTTTTAAGTAAAAATTGTACTTTTCTCGTGTTCACTAATCATTTTTGTTTTATATAAAAAACAAAAAAAAATTTTTGGCGATTTTTTTATTTTTGGCGAATTTTAGCTATTTTGACAAAAAATTTTTTTTTGGTGATTTGTTAAAAATATTATTTAAAATTAAATAAAATTGTATATATTAATGAGAAATTTTAACAAAAAACTATATTGGCGATTTTTAAAATAGATGATGGCGAAATAGGTGAAAAAAATCATACAACCCTGGATTATTTTTTAAACTGTTTCCTTAAAACGGTTATTATTGTTTTGATTACATGCATATCTATACGAACTTAATACACTCATGAGCATAAATTATATAATTTTATCTAAAGTTTGTTGTAAATCAATTTAAAAGACTGTAATAAAATTGATTGTAAATATGATTAAGTGCCTCTTAAAGTTTTTATTTACCAGGTAACTTTAACTCGAACATGAGATGCCTCTTTAAAACAAAACCACTACGTAAATACGTAATAAAAAAACCATTTAATTTTTATGACCAAAATTGATTAATAAAAATCTATATAAAAAAGAAGAAAAGGAACCCACTCCTCAGTACTTACATGAGATGGTGGTGTAAAACGTAAATAAACACAAAATCTTTTTCAAATTATATCTGATTATTAAAAACTATAATCAAAATATAAATTCATAAAAATTAAATTTTATTACATCATTTAAGTGGTTGTTGCTTCTTCAGCAGTGAAATGCTTTTGAAAATAGCAGATTTTTACTCTTTGGATTGTTCTAAGTAGGGAAGGAGTGCATTTAAAATGTGCACAACCCTTTTCACATACATTTTTAGTTTGTTCTGTTAATATATTAAGAAAATAAATTGGAAAATCTTAGCAATGACAAATATTTTGAATTGCTGTTTATCAATATTTGGAGTGTATGATTTAAACACTTTTTTTTAAAGTGTTGACATAATATTGTTAGCATAGCACGAGCCAATTTGGCATGAGGAAAAAGGGTGCATCATTCCCTTATTAAAGAACAATATTCTGTTCAACTGCTGCAGATGTGTCATGGTAGGAGTAAAATCACTTGAGCGTATATTCTTCTCAATATACTTTAACAATATTAAACATACTTAAACGCTAATAAGCTTCTTAGACAATAAAGATATTTTCAAAAAAATGTCTGCCTCTATTTCGCTTTTTTCTGTATGTTTTCAAATCATTAAGTACTTTTACGTTTGTCATTTTCCAAGTCTTATAGGATTAATTTTTCAATGGTTTCAAGTCTTATTCTTGATAGTAGACTTTTGGTTTGGTAGTTTAGATATTTAAAATTTATTAGCACATTAAGATAAAAATTCACTTCTGCTCCCAATCAAATTGTCACCGCCTTTAGTTTTGCTTGGTGATGCCTCAAAATGTCACAAACTAAATTCTATATTCTTAATATTGTCATTAAATTTTATTATATCCGTTTGCTAAGTATGTATTTGTTGAATCGTGTATACATATGTTTTTAAGTTCATGGATTTGTATTAGTATTTTAAAAGAATTTAATGGAATTTTTTGATGTTTTCAGTGTTGTCAATAATAATTTATTTTAAGTAATTTTAACCCAAACACATTGACAAAACATTTATAATTGCAGCTATTACGTTAGTGTGGAAATATTACTACTTAAACATATCGCACGCTAAATTGTAAACTGTCACAACACAAAATTTAAAAAATAATTTTGTTTTTCATAAAGCACAGATTAAGCCTTTAATGACCACGAAATTTTCCTTTGCATCATCACCCATAAGATACCACCCTGATGTAATCACTGTTTGAAATTTTCCAAAAAACGATAACAACTCATCATGTCTGGCTTTCATTTTCCTCAAGTGTAAGTTATTGGTTGCTTATGGATGGCAACCCAACCTCAGTCAGTTGCCGAAATTGTATTACGTATGGCAACTGGCAACTGGCAACTAAAAGTTGTTACTTTCTGTTTCCAAATTGGCAGCCATAAATTTGCCATAAGGTTGCTGTTAATTATTTTTCACAGATTAAGATTGGCGATAAAACTGAAGAAAACTAGGTTTATTTTTCATATAATTTTGCATATTTAATAGTTTATATAAATATTTTAAATAAAATTTATATAATATACATGTATTTATTTCTTAAAATTG
This sequence comes from Phasia obesa, assembly GCA_949628195.1. Lineage (NCBI taxonomy): Eukaryota > Metazoa > Arthropoda > Insecta > Diptera > Tachinidae > Phasia > Phasia obesa. The sequence goes on along the minus strand of OX451215.1, from coordinate 168,005,943 downwards.
TAGATTTCAAAATAGTAAAATATCACAACACTTCAGCAGCACTTTCAGCATTTAATATAAGAAAAGGAAAACACATTGCCTTTTGGAAATAATAATTTTATTTATTTTTTTATTCACTTTAAATTACTTTTTTCTTTCTTATTTATAAAATTTATTAAAAAATTTTGATTGTTTACATTTATTTCCAGTTGCTAGAGTGTCAAAATATTATTATCGATAACTTTATGGCAACTGAAAAAAGTTGCCATATCTAATACCAATTTACTTGCCAGTTGCCTTTTGACACGCAACTAAAGTTCGGTTGCCAACCATAATCGACTTATTGGTTTGATAATAAAACCTTTTTTAGAAAGAGTTTTTTGCCTGAAAATTTCTGAATTGCGATATCATCACTGTTATAAAAAAATAACACTTAGAGGGATAAGAAAACAATTAATCTAGAAGAAAATTGTATTGGTGCTTTCTTTTTGCTAGATAAATTATAAATTAATTGAAAATTCTGGTGTCAGATACAGCAGTCATCTAGGGGTTTATGAGAGAGATGTCTGTGTTCCTAACAGTGTTAGACTGTTGAGGATAGTGGCGTCATTTTTGTCAAATATTGTGATTTACGGTTCTTGGCTGGTTTTTTAAAACGCAAGTTAACTGGTATTTAGCAACCAAATATTAAACAGAAAATTTGAAAATTTAAATGATTGGTAGTGATAAAGTGAAGATTCACTACAATATAAAGAAATATAAACTTTCTGCGTATATGGCCCTATGAATAAAGGGGTCGATAAGACTAAGATAACACTTATGGCATCTAAAATTTTAATATAATTCATGTATTTATAAACTGAATTGATTCTGCAGAAAATTCTAATGATAATAAATTCAAAATATAATGGGTCGCATTATGAATTCCGTTCTGCGATTGCGGAAAGAATTTGTTGTGCGGAAGCAAAATTTGCAATTATTGGTTCAATGACGGTGTTGCCATATTATTAATTCCGCTATGTAGACATTTTTCTTCATTTTGCTTACGTTCAAATTTTGTAACGAAAAGCTGACGGAAAGAACAAAAATGTAAGAAAATTTGTTTTAGTTTATCTGTTTTATTTTTATAGGAATAAAAGAGAAAAATACGCAAATTACAACTAGAAGCAATGGTTAACTTAATGAAATCAGGACATTGCTTGTGCGTTTCGGCAACGCGCCGATGCATCCACAGCCGTTATCACATTTGGAATACGACATTTTTCATAGAAAACCAATTTCGCCATTCTTTCCTCATCTGCATTCATGCTTATTCATTATATCCATTTGCTGCAAAACAAATTCTCTAACTTGTTTAATACTTCAGCCAACAACACTTTGCAAAACGTTGAATGCGCTATATAACATTAAAATCCTTACCAACACTATGCTGATAGCTGCATTATTCTAAAAAAAACCTTAAACAAGCCGATAGTTTATCTTTTGGAGAAAGTGTTCCTTGACGATCACTTCCTGAACTCGTAGACTAAAGCTCAGACAAACTATATCAAATACTGCCTTATTTAAACGAACATTTTTTTTTAAGCTGTAATTCTACAATCATAAATATTTCATTAAACATACATTTCCTTATTTAAATTTATTTATTTTAACTTACTCCGTATTATTCATCTGCAATACATCTTCAGATTTATACC